>JABXWE010006828.1:0-41077 GCA_014611495.1 Limonius californicus
ACTCCAAGATTCCCATCCCGCCCGGCTCAGCACATTTCGTGCTATTCACAGGTCTAACATGCCCCAACCTTGAAAAAACCCATGCCCCAGACAACACAAACACCCTGGGAAAGTGCAGTGCTCAGGATTCGAACCTGAGCGACTTTGGTAGAATAACTCCGAAGCCAAGCGCTACGGCCACTACGCTACCGCGGTACCCGGTCGGCCTTACCTGATAATGCTGGGTGTAGTTCCCAAATGACGACGCGTTCTAAGCCGCAAGTAAATTGTAATATTGACAAAAGCTATAATTCTTGGATATGCAAAAATAATGTTGTATAGTTTTCACCAGAACACTTGCAAACGCACTCAAATTTGTTAATGTTACATTATTGTAATTTAATATTTGCCAAGATTTTTTTAATTAAATAAAGAAGTAGACATATTATGAAAGCATTTTTATTTACATGGTATCATTACAATAATTAGTTGAATCGTTTATTTACTTAATATATAGAATTACAAACTATTTTAAAGTCAAACCTGCGTTTTAACATATTTATAACAAAGAATATAGACATCAAACAATACATTTACAATTAGAAACTATTATAATGTCGAATATAACTTAACTTATGTATTAAAATATTTATAACAAACAAGATAGTCACCAAACGATCAGATTTTGTTCCTAACAACATCACCTAATAAAGCTACTAAGTCATCCAAGGGGTCAGGTGTAGTACCATAGAGCCAAATGTGTTCATGATCCCAAGCGAGAGTTTTGGTAGACTTTGGAATCACAAACCGCTTATCATCTTTTGCTGACAAAGCAACTTTCTGAAAAATTTACCAAAGCGCCGCTCTTAAACATTGTGACAGAATTTAAAGCAGAAAAAACTTATTTTATAGATACAGTTGCCAGAAATGCCGGTCAGGAAATATTACGTCTTCCACCATACTATTGCATTTTAAATCCAATAGAGCATGTATGGCAGTCACTAAAAGCAAAAATTAGACATGCCAATACATCTCCCAAATTAAGTGCCGCATTAGTGGACTTAATAAGAAAGTGTGCAGATGAAATAACTACGGAGACATGGTACAACTGTGAACCATGTGAAAAAAAGTGGAAGTGGAATTTCTACCACAGTGGACAGTAAATAGGTTAAGATTAACGTGGGAGCTGATTCTTCCGACGACGACTAATTTAATGTAAACAATTTGTAATTTATAATTAATGTTTAATGTATTTTGGTATATACTTTTTCATACTGTCTGTAAAATAAATTTTAGGGTACCTTCGAATTTTACCTGAATGCTATTCTTGCAACTGATTTGATGTACTTGTAATTCTAGCCGTCTATTGTTGACGAAATGTTTACAGCGCTTAAACCCAGCTTACAACTAATTCTACCCTCTTACAAAATTCTCGGTCGTTAGTAAACGCACTATACAAAAGATCACCTTGTTATTATTTTCAACAATACGAGGATTGTTCGATAACTACGTGACCTAACACAGAGATGGCGCGAATTCGGAGGAATCTTCTCTACCATTCTCTAGAACTACCCTTTATTAGATTAAATATGACAGGACAGAGCGATCTGTCAATTAGTCTGTTTTTGACAGTACGCCAAAGCGAACGTCTCGTGTGATTTTGTAAACAATGGAAAAACCTGAGTTGAGAGCAGTGATAAAGTACTTTCATTTGAAAGGCTTAACCCCAACCGAAATCAAAGCAGAGCTGGATTCAACACTATTGGAATCGGCTCCTTCGTTTTCAATGGTTAAAAACTGGGTTGCCGAATTTATGCGTGGTCGTGTGAGCACAAATGATGAACCCCGTAGTGGACGTCCAAAAACTGCTACTTCCCCGGATATGATTAAAAAAGTCCAGCGAATCGTATTGGATGACCGTCGTAAAAGTGCGCGAGATAGGAGACATAGTAGGTATCTCAAATGACAGTGTGCACAGAATTTTAATTGAAGAATTGGAAATGAAAAAATACTCGGAGCGTTGGGTGCCGCGGTTGCTTACACCGCAGCAAAAACGGAATCGTTTGACCTTGTGGCACGTTTTCGCCACAATCCGAAGGATTTTTTGCGCCGTTTAATAACCGTCGATGAAAGCTGGGTCTACCATTATACTCCCGAAACCAAAGAACAGTCCAAATAATGGACACACAAAGGTTTTCCGCCACCAAAGAAGGCAAAAACGATTTTGTCAGTAGGAAAGGTTATGGCAACCGTATTTTGGGATTCTCATGGAATTATCTTGGTCGACTACTTAGAAAAGGGGAAAACAATAAATGGCGAGTATTATGCCAATTTGTTGCAGCAACTTAGCGACAAAATCAAAGAGAAACGGCCTCATTTGGTAAAGAAAAAGTGCTTTTCCATCAAGATAACGCACCTGCCCACAAGTCTGCGATTGCAATGGCCAAAATTCATGAATTGGGATTTGAATTAGTGCCCCATTCCCAAGATTTGGCTCCCAGCGATTATCATCTGTTTCCAAACCTGAAAAAATGTCTCGGCGGTAAGACATTTTCGTCTAATTCCGAGGTAATCGCTGCTATTTCGAGGACTTGGATTCATCAACCTACAATGAAGGCATTGCTAATTTGGAATATCGTTGGAATAAGTGTGTTGAGCGAGCAGGAAACTATACTGAAAAATAAAATGTTTTTTGTCGAAAAAAAAAACTTGCGTTTTCTTTGTTAGGCCACGTAGTTATCGAACCATCCTCGTAAACTTATAGTCCTCCCCGCTTAAACTTTTCTCAACAACACTTCTTTTAACTCCTTTAGCTATTTTACAGTTTCTTTGCCAATAACATCGACACAATAGGATTTAGCTCCAGTACCGTAAAAACTACGCACAGGAAGGCCAGCATATTTATCTTTCATTTTACCAAGCACCGACTTACTAATGGGAATGTTATAAAAATTGTTAGGAGTTAAATTTGCCGTATCATATTTTTCAATATTTTGCCGAACGTCTTCGCAAAAATTTTCGGTATTAATTTTAAGTATTAAGGAATCGGTGTCTGTGTATAGCAACGATACCGAGTCACCATAACTTGCTTTAAGAAAATCATAGTAAAACTCATGATTTACAGTTTTCGAAGCATCTAAAACAGTGAACCCAACATAGACAGGTTTATCATACATAACTGACACCTTGTTTAATTCGACGGCTGCCAAGTTTTCCGAAAATATACTTAAATTTTTGAAAGCCGGTTTAGCAATGTATGCTTGGACTCCCAACCTCCTACCTAGATTTTCCCAGTGACTAATTAGTTTTACATTGCATCTATTATCGACGTTTTCGATCGTTTTGCCAAACATGGCGTTATTGGGAAGTTGACGGGCTTGGTTTCGCAACTCCATATTGAAATGAATGTATGGCTTTAACCAAGGAGACTGACGGAATTTCAAAATTGGATAAGTTTTTGTCAGAATTAAACCCTTTAATAAACATTGCTTGAGATTTCGCTAATGTATGATGTATTTCGACTTATCGTTAAAAGTTTGTATTAATTTCGGTAGAGTAGCTTTTGGAACGGGGGGTACCATAAGTTCTGGACAAAATGGTAAATCACTATGGTGGTCATGCAACTCGGGCGGATAATGTAAATCTACTTCCAAAACGTAACCCCAATCTGATTCATCATCAACTTCGCTAACGTTAAAATTTTCTATTTCCTGGTTCGAAAGCCAAGTAAACTTTGAATGAGGAAGATGTAGAATCATGCTGTAACCGTATAAGTTGGTGGCATCAAGGTATGCGATGAACGCCTTCGGTTGGGTAGAGCCGTAATTAGGCAGCAACTGATTGTTCGCTACTATTTTCCTATCAATACACACACCAAATCCCCCACGAACACCTTTTCTAAAAAAATTGAACATGTCTAGATCAGTCAAGAGTTCTAATTCAAAGTTTGTAAATTTTACATAGCATCCCAAGTGAAGCTAGGAGTAGTTAAAAAATGTGCAGAGTCCAATTTATCATTTTTAAGAGATACTTTTCTAAAATTTTCAAACACATCAGCTAAAACTAGAACATCGGATTTCAAGTAATGGTCTGAATAATTTCCTAGAGTACGACACTGGAAGCCTTCCCATACTTGTTGTGCACGCACATAATCTTTCTCAGAAACGTGTTCGTTGCGTAATTTGTCATAAAAGGCAAAGAAAGGGATTAGTGATCCAATTTAGAACACAATCAACGAACGAGTACGGAAAAACACCTTTTTGTCTCATTAAATCAACTTGCAAACCACCGTAAAAATATTTTTTCATTTCGATGAAATCTTCTTTAAACAGATTTTTAGCTAATTGTGCCAAAGATGAACTCGTAAATCTAAAACTATCCACAAATCGCAAACGTAAATATATTTTGCGTCGCTTACCAGCTTCTTCAATTTCGCCAACTAAAATATGTTTACTAAATGATACATACTTTTCTTTATTCTGGGCAATGACGTCAAGCTGTTCATTTTGCAGTGCTAATTGTTTTACAAACAAGTGGCTGTCATACCCTAAAATTATGGAAAAATATGGGTATAAAATTTGGAATTTTAAAATTTAGATTTGCATTGAGAATGCACCGCCCCCTGGTACTTTCCCGTAAGGTGGCAATGATCTCGAACTTTTACATCAAAATCTTCTTCACCAAAACGATTTTCACAAATAAAACAAACGGTAGCATTTTCAAAGCCTAACATTTGTTCCTGATCGAGAGGCAACATAGGTTTAACATGTTTTAAGTGATATTCGTACAAGTTGTGAACATCGCGCTCTAGCCATTCTATAAAAATTCTATAAACATCTGGTCCCCGATACGTTTTCAGTTTCGAGAGAGAATCATCATGTAAGCATTTTATGTAGTGTGCAAACGGGTACGGTTCGTGTTCACAAGTTTTAACTGTATATGATGTATTCGGAGAGGGTTCGGTAGTATCGATAGGTTTCAACATGGTCTCAAAATCTGCATAAATAACAACCGGTACTGGTAATTGCCTCTGATAATTTTGAAATTTTAGTAAATTTCCTGATATCTCCTTACCTAATATCGTTGAAGTCCCAAGTCCTTACCTAATTTATCCAACTTCGGTGTTATCGTAGGTAACTTAACCACCACCCGTTCACAATCATAACGGCAATGATTTAACAATTTAGCTTCAGAAGAAAAGTAATTTAGGCACCAATGAAAATCAAACAATTAGTTAAAGTTCACATAGGATGATGTGCGTTTGACTGGTCCGGTGGGTGGAGTGATAGCTGAGGTCACTGCCCAGGTAAAGCAAAATTGGTCATCATTTTGCACATTAACCACGGCACCTTTTACCACAGCTGTTTCGGCAGTGGAACGTAGGAAGAAGCTCGGAGATGGTTTTATTTGTTAATATTCGCTTCCAAGAACAACCATCTTACCAACACCCATCCTGCAACATAAATAAATTGACAATTAATTTATTTTATTTAAATCCGGCACTAAAGAGTTAAAAATGCGGCATTCAAATCACAAAATGCGACATTAAAAGCACCCATTTTAGCTGTCGTGGCCACCCGTTGCTACGTAATCTACTCGGGTTGCTATGCCAACGTGTCGCGAGAACGCACGAACGAAATTCGCTCTGTCATTGATTGCCATTGTTATTAATTATTGATGTATTTTATGTGTGCACCTAACCTAAAAATTAACTATTTTTTTCAATTTTTTTGCCGGATTTGAATAAAATTTAATATGCACCTCGCCAGTAAAGCACTTTCTTATCACTCATGTGGTTATTATAATAAATAAATATTAAATTATAATTACACCCACATTCGTGATAAAAAAGTTTGGCTTTACTGCCTTGGTACATAAATAACTATTGTAGAACAATTTTAGACAATTATTACCTGATTCCCGTTCTTGAAATTCACTAGCTTTTTGGTCTAGCATGGCAGTAAAATCATCATACATTTCATGTAAATCGCTACTAACGGTTATAACGGTTATAATTTTTCCAATTAAATGATTTGACATCATGAATGTTCTGAGACTCCAAATAGTAATAACCGAACACTTCTAAATTTATTTTCATAGACATAAATTTTGCCAAATCGCGAGTTATGACTGTCAACAGCTTATTTTTTATTTCGGTCATAAACTCACGTAAATACATTTGATGAGTGTTACTGCTCACCCTGTAACTGGCAACGCGACATTTGGATCCCATCCGTAGCAATTCAACAGTGATAGCATTCGTATCATCCGATCGAATTTTATTTTTGTGGCGATTGCTGTGTTGATGACCTGAATAATTTCGGCGGGGAAAGTCCTCATAGCAGGTTTGACAGAAAACAGTGTTGCAGCTGGAGACTGAAGAAAATACTAAGTTGCAGAAACAATTAAACAAAAACACCTACCAAGGGAAGCTGGTGATTCTATCCGCGCTCTCTTTACACCACATAGGTCCAGCAACGGAAGAATCCCCCGCAGGAGGTTGTGGATGCTCGCCTGTTGAACAAAAATTAAACCAATCTCACAAAATCAATAATTCTCATTAATTACCATTATTCCCTTTCGGTATACCCCCACAGCTCTCTCGTTCATGGCGACGCAAGGTGTCCGACCTGGTGAATGTTTTTCCACATGTGCGACAACTTATCATGTTCGTGGCTAACCAAGGAATGATACCATTCACACCAAAGCATGAGACGGAGTTAGAGAAGTTAGAAGAAGAAGAACAACGGAAAAGAGATCGAACGAAACAATAAATTAAATGGGAGACCCGCGAAGACGACGACATGTTCTGGCTGCCTCGAAAACGTTGAATTCCGCAAGCTCGAGCTCTCTCTTAATCCGCGAAAACGACGTTTTCAGCCGAAGCCGTGCAGAAGTTTCGTTGAGGGCACAGTCAGCTGCTTCGAGCCTTAAAGCATCGCTCCTGATAAGCAGACAACACCCCCAAAATCTGAACATTTTGGGAGCGTGTCCCGCTCTGTTCCTCGTGAACCTCCTGCGACGTTCAGCAGGTACTGCACTCACCAGTTGCAAATTTTGATATTTCAACTGGGGTTGCTGGGATACCAAAGTTGCATCTAACTGATCATCAATGATCGAACGGTTTCGACGTGGAACCTCCACATTCGACGACGATGCCGATTGCAATCTAGGAGGCGTAACACTTTCATATACTCCGGAGGCTTGATGATTTGCAAGTAATGCAGCTTCTAACTGATTTAATTGAAAATCATCAAACTCAGGCAGCGGCTCCTCCAAACCTTCCAATCTCTGGTTATTATTATTGTTAACCTGTGCATTTAAACTACTTCGGTCTGTTTTAATCAGTCTTACATTTTGGAGAACAGTAACATTTTCCGAAGATGATGAAGGAATATCGAAGGGTCTCATTATGGAAGTACTCGCAGTAGACCGCGACAACGACAATTTTATAAATTGTTGCTGGGGTCTACGGCTAGGATACCTCGCCACATGACAGTTATCACACAAACCTCCATTATCATCGTCGAAAAATGTTACTACAGAAACCCCGCAATCAAAACAAAGCAAATCAAACATACTTTTGGACGGAACGGATAACACAAATAAGATACCGCACTATGTGCTTTCACCAGGTGAAGCAGCGTAAGTAGAACATGGCCAACAGACGCTACTCTCTGTATAAATAGGGGGGTGTCTTCTCATGTGTTTGCGAATAGTAACCGCTGAAAGAAAATCAACATTACTCTCAAGTAATAAAAATTGTTGCTGCATCGCCTGAAAACCAACTTGACCGCAGAAGGAACATCGACCTTAGGCTCAATTAATAAAGATTATTACTGCATCGTGTGAAAACCAGCTTGGTCGCAAGAACAGCAAGAACATCGAACTTATGTTCAAGTATGGGTAATTCAATCTACGATAAACAACGATTGCAACATGTTGTATTTTTACTCCGTCAACAATGGTGTATTTTTCGCCACCGAAGACGATCGCCGTTGTGATCTGGCTGTTGTCCCGCATGATTTTACATTGAGTCACTACTTTGGCCCATGCAGTCCTCTGAACGATTTCCTTCGGAACGAGTGTGGTGCTTTGAAGAAGACGCACTCCATGGTTCCGTTTTCCAAATCGACTCTAGGAGTATCATCCTCGTAGACGAGTACGCGGAATCATAGATGCTGGTATTCCACCACGACGTTATTGACTTTTTCAACGCGGACACCGAGAAGTGCAGCGAATTCGACGGTGACGATGACGACATTCCCGTAGAAGGTATGTTGCAGGTGCAATGATAAATAACACTATTTTAACTGTTTTCTGCTTATTTTTTGCAGATGTGGAATCAGCTGCAGCAGCTTGATATTATAAATATAAAATACTTATATTTCATTAAATGATTAATTACAACTCTTGTTATTTTGCATTAGAATCTGTATTAGACACTGCTTTACTGGAGGTATCATAGATTAGAATACATGTTACTAAACATTAACTGTTTTACTAAGACGTCCTATGTAAGTCCAAAGAAGAACTGTTAGCAAAGTGAAGAATCGACTGATGTAGTACTGACATCTATACGTAGAAGAGCAGAACATTCAAAGTAAAAGAAATATTAAAAATATATAACCTATTTGCCTTCTTATTCAGATATTCTTGCTCAGAACAAGGCGAACCGTTGCATAAATAGGGTGTTCGCATTACGGCCCGCTGTCACGATTTTAGACATAACGCTTGACGCCCGCGAAGTTGCAGCATAGCAGATAGCACCTTTCGAGGATCATTGTAATACATTTACATTAATACTAATATATTTGCGCTCTCTGCTAGTGCTCGCCGGCCGACCGCTAAAGACCCCTTCTCGTCCGTCTGCAGGAATCGAGAGCAGGTCGTCTTTTATATAAGCGAAAACGTAGCGATTGCTGCTCGCCGGCCTAGCGCTGGAGCTCCCCGATCGGAGGACCGGGTGCGGGCAAACGCAAAGCCGGGCGACCTGCAACTTCTCGTTGGTCTGCAGGAACGTGTCTCACCCGCACCGCGCCGGACGATGATTTTGTAAAAGCAGCGTGTCTCACCCGCACCGTTTTCAAAACGTAGCGAAAAAAAATGTTTTGGGAAAAAAAGGTATCGTGTGCAAAAAAATTTTAAAAATTACAGAATTAAAAAAAACAGTTTCCGCGAAAAAAATAAAAAAAACATTTTTAAGTTTCCGTGGGTAGGCAGGGAATGAAAAAAATTTTTTTAAGATTTTTGTGGAGGGAAAAAAATGAAAAAAGTTTTCGCGTGGAGAGAAAAAAATTTCCCTGGGAGAAAAAATACTTATTCGGTATATATAGCAAACGAAATACATTCGTTCAGTTGATCAAGTTTTCTCTTTGTGGTAAGATGTGTCTGGAAGATATAAGTACTGCGCTTGGTCGTTTTGAATAGAGGTTATTAACCTTCAAGGATCAGTGGTCCGGTATTCACACACCTAAACCGCTTACTGAAGCTGGTTTCTTCTACAAACAAAAAAGAGATTTCGTGCAATGTTATTTTTGTCACAATGAAATTGGTGAATGGGAACAAGCGGAGGATGTGCTATCTGAACATTTAAAATGGTCACCGAGCTGCTTATACGCCAATATTATGGAACAGCGGGTTAATAGAGACAAAGCACCGTCTACTATACTAGTACAACTTACCTCTACAACCACGCCCATTAGTTATTACGTATTACTCGGCGCCATAGCAATGGCTAGTTTATTTTTTACTTATCAACAGTGTTTGTAATTTATATGTGCACCTTCAAGCTGCAAGCACATCAGTCAGCTTTAGCAATATATGATGGTGTACTGTATATCCTACAACCTCCAAGTGCCACAAATGCATACATCACCTTTGGTAAAACTACTAATACTACAGTGTGGTCTAAGATGGATCCTGACACTATAGAGGTTATTCACATTCTTTCGACGCCTGTTCGAAATCTTACAATAGGCAACACGTTATGGTATAAAGTCAAATTTCTTTATCCGAAAACTTCAATTGAAAGTAACTGGCAAAGCATCGTTGTTCGTCTTGACACTGCTGTCACTACAATTTCGTCAGATAATAACTACTGCACCTATTGCATCTTTAGTATTAAATGTTTTACTGTTTATTATGTTTTCTGTATTTATTTTATATACACTGTATTTACTGAATTAAAATTATACTGTAAATATAAAGTATTTTGAACTTTTTACAAAACAAAGTTACTGATTATTTTATTTTGTCAAGCGATGGGGGTGGAGACCAATGGATTGGGGTCAATAACCGGTCAACTGGTGGGGGGTGGTGATGGGAGGTGGATCTGGAACTCTTGTTGTTCCCCTACTGTTATTCACATTGATATACAAGTTTCAGGTACCTGTCTTCTTGTTTATAAAAGTTATACATTTAATATTGCTGTCGTGCTGGTGATTTTGTTCGAATGGAAAAATTCGACACAAGAACTGTGATAAACTATCTTTTTTAAGAAATTTATAATGGCATGTCCGGAGTGTTGGGTGATTCTACCCCATCATACCAAGTAATTAAGAATTGGTGTCGGAATTTAAAATCAGGAAGTCGAGTCAACATGCATCAGGTGCTGGACCACCAAAAATTGTTATCACTTACTGATTTGGTCTATGATATGGTACTGAGTAGTCGGAGAATTACGGTCAAATATATTGTGGAGACATGTGGGTTTGCCGATGGAAGCGTTGAGAAAGTTTTGCGCAATAAATTGGATCTGAAAAAAGTCTATGCACGATAGAACCCAAAAATATTATCACCTGATCAGAAGCGGGCCAGGTCTCTCACTGCTGTAAGCAATTTAAGATGAATGGACACGGATTTGGACTGATTTTTGGAAAGATGTGTAACTATAGATGAAACCTGGGTTCGTCACTTTAAACCAGAGCCAAAACGGCGGAACGGCGGCATCGTGGTTCCCCGCCTCCACGAAAGTTTCATGCGACTTCATCGCCCGGGAAGATAATGTCAACAGTGTTTTGGGATTCTAGGAGTTCTTCCTGTTAATTATTTATCACATGGTTACACAATAACGGGAGACTATTAAGCTACACTTATACCAAAATTTCGGAAGTTATAAAGCAAAAACAGTTGTGGAAAATTTAAATGCGGCGTTCTGCTCCACTAAGATAACGCTCCCACTCACAAGAACTGTGTTTCTATGGCTGCTATCCACAATGCTGGATTAGAACAACCCCCATATTCTGGCCCCCATGACTTTGACCCATAACCCAAATTAGAAGAACATCTTCGGGGAACTAATTTTTCAGACGATGAATAGGTGATGGCTGCTGTGAATGAGTGGTTTGCAGTGCATGACAAAGAGTTTTTTTCTAATGGTATTTGAGCTCTGCATCATCGTTATACTAAGTGTGTCAACCTTTTAGGGGATTACATTGAGAAATAAAGTTGTTTCAAATGTGTAAGTCATTTGCTTCTATATCAGGGACAATACATGATGAACCACCCTTGTATTTAATTAGATGGAGATAGAAAATTTGTGTTCCAAAAAATTCCAAAGGACCCGTCCATTTAATCATTTTTCAGCTACTTCATTATAGAAGAAGAAAAACGTATTTTATGTATGCAAATTAGCACAAACGACATTATACTACGCGATTCAAAATAAGGAAAATCAGAGATCATTAAAAATTAGATGAGATTATTATTTTTCATTGTAATATGCCATGTGTTGTATTTCGAATACACACGGTTTGACAATTTCATTCCCGGATTCATGCTGGAACGCAATTGAAGCAAAAATAAAGGGAAGGGTTAGTGATTATTATTATTACTTTTTGTGCAGGACGCTAGCGCGTACTTCGTGTTTCTGTCAGTCGTCATGGAGCAACGAGTTAATAATCAATATTCCTGTAAATTAGAAAGAAGCTATGAAATGTTAAAAACAGTGAACGCGGATAACACCTTAAGTCGTCCTAGTTCGTTTGAATGGTTTAAACGCTTCAAACTTGAACGTGAAGAAGTTAAAGATGACACTAGAACCCGGCATCAGTCGATCTCTCGAAACGCAGAGTCAATCGCAAGAGTTTGTGCAATTGTTTTAAAAGATCGCCGAAGACCCTTCGACTTATGGCAGATTAGTTGAACACCGAATCTCTTCGATAAATTTGAAATGAAGATTTTAGAAAGAGGAAAATCTGGGTAAAGTTCGTCCCGCATTACCTAACGTACGGGTACTTTCACTACATATCAAATACTTTTACCTACATTGTGTTTCTTTATCTTAAGCCAGTCCTAGAATTCAATTGCCAAAACCATGCGGGTTTTCAATATTTTGTTTAGATTGATTAAAATAATAGGAAAACCACGACTTCTGTTATGGGTTGCAATAAATAGGTTAACAAAGAAATCTTTAACTAATTTAATGAAATTAACTACTTGAAAAACCTTGAAATGAATGCTAAAATATTTTTTAGTCTTCATCAACAGCCTTTCACGGCTCATTGCTGAGCACCGGCTTCTTTTCTGCCATGTGCTTCTCCGCAGTACTAAGGTAGAAATACGGGGAACCTACAGTTTAATGTCGAATCCGAACGGCGTCAATTTCTGAGAAGGCTTTTGGTATTAACCCCACGGTTGGCAACCGGTTTGAAGAATTGTTTGGCGAGTTGCAGTACAAGATTTTTATACGCTGCCAGTGTAATACTCGGGGACCGAACCAAAGCCGTAATCGACTTTTTCCCCAGAAAGCGAACGCTCTGCCAACTGAGCGCTCACCACATTCACTTTCTAAACATAAAGAATTGAAACTATGCAGGGATTTTGTATTTACTAAGGTTAATGAACAAATGTGGATTTAGAAATTCATAAAGAATATGTTTTACATAGGATATTTGTACACTGCAGTACTGTCGAATTTTATTTTAGAAGTTGACATGCATTTATAATTTTACTTTGTTTAAATAAGTTCTATGTTGTTTAAAGGTAATACGCGATACTTACCTATTTTGCAAATTGAGTCGGTCCAACATTAATAATGCTATGGATAATAATAATTACTGTATTAAGACTGTGTTTAATGCAACGTTGCAAAAGAACGCCCTGGTGAGTATTAAATACATACGTTTGCTGTAAAGTCTGGCACCTACATGTTGGCATTAACGGGGTCAATATTATACAAATTCACATGAGGATAAATATACATATGCTCTTAACAAGGTGGTGACAGTAAATAACTACAAAGGGGATGTCATTTATACTTGGAATGTTAATGAAAATTCTCCCTACGAAAAGTACATGTAACACATCCGCCGGCCTGTGCGGCACATATTTATTAATGGAAAATAATTCATACTATCTCATATGCGCATATAAATAAAACTAAATGGAAGACGTGGCATCAAACGGGTAGCAATTACGATTTCAGGGCAGCATTTAAAAATGGGATGCAGAGCCGCTTCCTTGGCCGGTCTCTAAAACTCCGTCCCCTGAGTTTTACTTTTTAGTTTTCAAACGAAATGGTTCTTTAGAATGCTAATTTATACAAATATTAGCCAAGCAGACAACTGAAAATGTTAGGAAAGTGAAAATTCTTGGAATCAGCTTATTATACTGGTCACCTACAATAGGGTTTAGTCGACATCTGTTTTATTGATTTATTGTAAATTTACAATCTACACTATAATTTGAGTAATAAGCAAATAAACTGATGTAAATTTGGTGTGGGAGAGCTTTAGCCATCACTAATGAAGGTTACATTAGCTTATTTACATTATAAGCCTTAAAATAAATCATTTAGCCATAGGCGCTTTAGTCTTCTACTGGCTGGTCTACCGGAAAGCTCTGCTACTAGATAATTTTTGTGTGACCAGTCATACTCAACCTGCGGCCCGCCAATCTTTTATGAGCGGCCCGAAACACATTATCAGGAAGGTGCTTTATAAAAAATTTGGCCATCAAGTTTAAGAACGATACGAACCTGGAAGTTATTTTTAAAGAAAAGAGAATTTTGGAAATTAGGAGAAATGTGCCTACCTGCTGCTCAGGCTGTTCGTGTCAACGTATCTTTGTGAATAATTCTATTCTAAAATTAAATATGCGAAAAACGTATATAGAAATCCACTTACTGATTCTCACCTTGATGACGTATTGGGGGTAGCATGTAGCAATTATAAACCCGATTTTCTAAAATAGTAAACAATTTGTCTCAATATAAAAAATTACACTACTTTTTAAATAAACGTGTAACGGTATTTTCGCCTAGGTTGTCCACAACCCATTTCGCACTGGGCTCAGGAGTGTATAATTTGCGTTCCCTCACTCTTTTTCCAGCATTTTAGGTACTACGCATGTTTAATTTTAGATAAACAGGATTTCCGGTGATTATTCTCTGCGTCTGGCAGAAACGAACGTGTCGTTGAATTAGATTTTCTCGTTAAAGTGTGTGTCACTTTGAGTTCTTCTCGATTTTCTGGGGAAATCTCAAGTTATAACGTGGTCTATTGTAGATTGTTAGAATTACGTTATTGGCAATTGCGTCGCTTTGTTCAACGTTTCGATTCTATTGTCATTTTGTCGGGTCGATCGGAGTTTTACCGATTGGTGAGTTTATCCTGTGCTTAAGTTATGGCTGACCTAACATTTCCTTGTATTCGAATTTAGACAACTTGGGGAGATTTGCCTGAAGATTTCTGCGCTTTCAATGGTTGTATCTGCTGCTTGCGAGAACTAGTATTTGAATTCAATCCAGCCGCCTGCAGTGAAAACACGTGCCGGACTCGAGGCTGTTCTAGAACGTTCAATTCCAGATTAACCAGGAAAGTGCACATTAATTTTTAATTTCGACGATTTTAGAGTCAATGTAAATACTCTTTGTTTATGTGTATGAATTTGTTTATACTACGGGGTAGATAAAAACTATGTTGTAATTGCACAGGGTGTTTCGAATTACTTTATTGGCATAATACATTGGTATTTTAGCTTGTACAAGTATTAGCGTACATAATCACGGGAATTTCACTTGATATACAGCGTAAGTCAACCGGAGCGGTAATATTGCATTTTGTTCGGGTTTCACAGCGATCTTTGATTTCTTATCTGCGCTGTAGATCTTGAGAGGCCTTTCATGACTAGAGTATAGGACGCAGCTTGAGGGCGCTTGTTGGGGAAGAAAAACGCAGTATTTTTACTTTAGCTCAAAGTCATTTATTATTGTGGCTGTATTGAGTGATTGCGTACTGGCAATTGTGTACCGATACACGTTACGAATACCCTTATATTTTAATGTTGCTAATTTTGGAGTGTATAATCTACACAGTTATTTTTTTTTGCTGATATTAAATATTGTTGCTGCAATTGGGCTTATTATTTATTGCGTCCTATCATTGTATTCTGGAGTAACAAATTAAGTAAGTAATAAACTGTGGGTCCGACTAACCAATCGACATCTGCGTTATTGGTAGTGTATTTTATTATTAAGTCGGTGGCGCCCTTTCATGTAATTAACGTAAAGTTAATTAATATATTTATTCGAGCAAAGCAGAGAACCGCCCATCTTCGATTGAGGTTCCGGGAGGCTATCATTAACCAATTATTTACTTACTTAGTGTGGAGAATTTCCCTTGGAAATTAATATCAGGCGTCACAAACGGTTGGATACATTTAGGTTTTGAGTTTTATTTTTTACATTATTGTACTATGAGGTATAGTGTACGATATAATGTTGCGGCCCGCGTAACTTAGCAAACATATGTTTGTGACCCGAAGAAAAAAAAGGTTGAGTATGGCTGTCCTAGACTGTCATGATATGTTCTTGCAAGCCGTTGAATTTCTTGGGATATGTATAGATCGTGCAGCGTTTCATTGTGACCATGGAGCGTTTCACATAAATGA
Organism: Limonius californicus; assembly: GCA_014611495.1. NCBI lineage: Eukaryota > Metazoa > Arthropoda > Insecta > Coleoptera > Elateridae > Limonius > Limonius californicus. Next base: position 15,871 of record JABXWE010006828.1, read on the forward strand.
AGTTTCTTTGATTAAAATCTCCGTAGAACCTTGATGTGAAATGCTTTGGCGCAACCCGGAAGTAGATCTCATAGGTCCATATGGACTTTAATATTGTATTATACAAACATAGTTTGCTTTCCGACTAGCCAACTGATTGGTTTATCTTTGATACCTAATTGTTTACATTTGGCCTTAACTTGCATGGTCCAAGTAAGTTTTGGTGAAGCTGTAATCCAAAATATCTTACTTTTGATTTTATTCGAATTGATGCATCATTTATTGTACGATGCTCGCATACTGTACGTTTATTAGTAAAGGTTACTTGCTCCAATTATACAATCAGTCTACGAGTAAGTTAAGGTGGTTTTGAAAACGTTCTGCTGCAGCCTCTGCTGTTTCTTTGACTCATAGTACAGCAGTGCCGTCCACGAATGTGGCAATCACTATGTTTTTTGTAGTTGGAGTATAAAAAGTATATATGATATCTAGTACAACAACGGTTGCAGAACACTGTCTTGATTTGAAAGTTGTTTGTCAAGCTGTGGTTTACTTTTACTTGAAATGTCCGCTGAGGTAGGTATGATTTTAGCACCACATACAGTTGGGTAGGAAGGTTTAATTTATGTTTGTACAGCAAGCCTTTATGATTTGGGCTATGATTCGCTGATCTTGTTGTACCATTGAATGAAACCTCTGAAACCAAACCGATGAGGTGGGGTTATTTCGGTAAGGTCTGTTGATTCTTTGATTCTCTTAAATAGTAGCTTTTCAAAGATCTGGGAGTTAAAGGACAGACCTATTGATCTGTAGGATAAGGGCTGATAGAAAGATTTTGCAGGTTTAGTAATCATGATATTTGAATTTCCTGTATGGGGCAATAGCACACTCTTAGAAGACTGTCGTATATGTTAGTAGGTAAAACTATACCTTTCTTAGGGAAGTTTCACATTAAGTCTTCTACTATCAACTTTGATTTGCTGCTTATCTGATCGGCTGGTGAGAAAGTTCTAGTTGGCAGTGACAATTAACACGATGCATTAAGGAAAACATCGATATCGTCATTTTCATTATTTGCTCGAGGTTGGGGAGTTGTGAAGATATTGTGCAGCGAAAGTCGACACGAGTATATTTTTACTAGCGCCCACAGAAAACAGTATGTGATACCGTAATATTTGTAAATTGCAAAAGGGATTTCTGTAACGTTAAAAATGTTGTGGTAAAAAGATTAGAAATCGCTAGTTTTGCTAACCTTATCTTGTAACATTGAACATTTTAGAAAGGACGAATGCTAACACTATTGCAAGATTTGTTGATGATTCGCTTACTAAGTTTATCTACTTAACGTTGATTTTTAGTTCTTATCAGTTTTAACTAAAACGTTTTTATTTATTTATTGTGGCCTGCTGAAAGGGACATGTACCACAAAAATAAAAACACACACTACAACAAACCCTATACAAATAGAAATCGATCTCCCATCAGTTGTTCATATTGGCTATGAAAGGCATTTACAAAAAACTGGATTAGAAACATAAAGGAATATGCGTAGAAGGAAAATAGCTAAGTAGTACGAGGATTGTTCGATAACTACGTGGCCTAACACAGAGATGGCGCGAATTCGGAGGAATCTTCTTTATCATTCTGTAGAACTACCCTTTATTAGATTAAATACGACAGTACAGAGCGATCTGTCAATTAGTCTGTTTTTGACAGTACGCCAATGTGAACGTCCCGTGTGATTTTGTAAACAATGGAAAAAACTGAATTGAAAGCAGTGATAAAGTAATTTCATTTGAAAGGCTTAACACCAACCGAAATCAAAGCAGAGCTGGATTCAACACTATTGGAATCCGCTCCTTCGTTTTCAATAGTTAAAAACTGGGTTGTCGATTTTACGCGTGGTTGTGTGAGCACAAATGATGAACCCCGTAGTGAACGTCCAAAAACTGCTACTGCCCCGGATATGATTGAAAAAGTCCACCGTATCGTATTGGACGACCGTCGAGTAAAAGTGCGTGAGATAGCAGACATAGTGGGTATCTCAAATGACAGTGTGCACTGAATTGTAGCTGAAGAATTGGAAATGAAAAAATACTCGGAGCGTTGGGTGCCGCGGTTGCTCACACCGGAGCAAAAACTGAATCGTTTGAGTGTTTCTCGCGACCTTTTGGCACGTTTTCGCCACAATCCGAAGGATTTTTTGCGCCGTTTCATAACCGTCGATGAAACCTGGATCCACCATTATACTCCCGAAACCAAGGAACAGTCCAAACAATGGACACACAAAGGTTCTCCGCCACCATTGAAGGCAAAAACGGTTTTGTCAGCAGGAAAGGTTATGGCAACCGTATTTTGGGATTCTCATGGAATTATCTTGGTCGACTACTTAGAAAAGGGGAAAACAATAAATGGCGAGTATTATGCCAATTTGTTGGAACAACTTAGCCACAAAATCAAAGAGAAACGGCCTCGTGTGTTAAAGAAGAAAGTGCTTTTCCATCAAGATAACGCACCTGCCCACAAGTCTGCAATTGCAATGGCCAAAATTCATGAATTGGAATTTGAATTAGTGCCCCATTTGCCCTATTTCCCAGATTTGGCTCTCAGCGATTATCATCTGTTTCCAAACCTGAAAATTCCGAGGTAATCGCTGCTGTAAATAGCTGTTTCAAGAACTTGCATTCATCGACCTACAATGAAGGCATTGCTAATTTAGAATATTCTTGAAATAAGTGTGTTGAGCGAGCAGGAGACTATATTGAAAAACAAAATGTTTTTTGTCGAAAAAAACCTTGCGTTTTCTTTGTTAGGCCACGTAGTTATCGAACCATCCTCGTATAGTAAATATAACTTTCTAACTCAGATTTTTTTGTTTTATTTTCAGGGTCATTTTAACGATTCTCATGCACGTTTTCAACAAAAATACCTCAATTTCAACAAAACCCCAAAAACTTACGTTAAACCGTGATGAAATCATGAAAACTGACCTGTTTTTAAGCCCCTTCCCTCACAGTTTTTTAAAAACATCATATTTTGGGCAAATTAACCCTATTTTTTTGAGTTTTTACCATGGAAGCTTTTATAACGCGTTGAAATGGGGCTTTTTGATAGGTTAAAAATCTGATTTAACAAACTCAACAAAAACAAATTGATTTAACACACGTAATACCGGCTTAAACGATGTGTTGTTTTTGCTGAAAACATATACATGAAATTCGTTAAAATGACCCAGAAAATGAACAAAAAATTCTGAGTTAGAACGCTACATTTACTATACTACTCACGTCGACTACCCCAAATTTATAGATAATAATTATTAAAATTTATAATTATTAATTTTTCTAATCATTAAAAACTAATATTTCAATGGTTTTTGACTGGTTTTCCGAGGTAATTTTAAAAGTTGAAATTCGGCTTCGGCGCATGAAACTTCGTTGAATTTTAAGGTTTCTGACCCGTTTAAGTAATTTTAAAAATTCTTTAAATCCCGACAAATTGATATTTAGATCTATAATCGATAGTTTTTATTATTATTAAAATTAGTCATAATTAAACAAATTCTAGACAAAAAATGTCCGTTATAATACAGATTTACAGAACAAAATCATGTTAAATACCTGTTCAGGACAAATTTATATTTTTTGGAAAGTAACACCTCATTTTTAGGTACCATAAAATGTATGGAAAAAATTCGGGTTTTATCCTATTTTTCATCGAAAACATACCATTTAACATAAAATGTGATGAAATCAGCTGAGTCAAAGGCGAAATCAGTTACATTTTTTATCATCTTGTCTTTTGTTTTCAATTTTCTATATTGAGACAAAATTATTTTCAGGTGTAAAATCGATGATTGTAGCTACAATCATTAGAATTAGTTATTGATTGATTGATTTGAAAGAGCGAGATCTAGGACGCGGTTTTCCAAGCATCTCTAAGTACTGCTTTACTTCTTATCCGATAGAAGGCGCATTTTCAAATTTTTCCCTGCAAAAAAATCTCACCGACCTCGGTCAGGTTTGACCCCGCGTCCCTCGGATCTAAAGGCAAATGTGCTAACCACTAGACCACCGAGGCTGGCTAGAATTAGTTATAATAAAACAAATTATAACAAAATGTATACCTAGAATAAATTCAACAAAGCACTCTGAAATCCAAAATGAATATTTTCAACCAATAACCCTATAATATAAGAGAAATTAAGATTTTAATTAACATACAATCACTTTACATTTTTAACAGCCTATCCAGAACAAATTACACTGAACCTAGATTTTTTGAATTAGTTTTTAAGAGACACCTATCTTGACTTGGGAAGGATACAAAAAAACTTGGTAACGATTTAATTTAAAATTATATTTTTAAGATAGTATTTATAATATTATATTAGCAAAATTAGGTATTTAATTACAAATGATCTTCATCCGACTCATTTGATGAAGGGGGTATGGGCACAATCACTCTTTTTTTGTTACAAAACATAACAATTAGGACATGATAAACCGCAACCAACTACACATTCAGTGCGTCTAAAAAAAACTCCGATCACTGCCATTAAATCACAGGTCATTTCATATTTTAACCAAGCTACGTTTTGGTAACATTTTTGGCACTTCTACAAGACCTCCTCGTTTTCTTTGTTTATACAAACAAAAATGATAAAAACAAGACTTTTTAGTGTATATAAAATGAGGCTACAACATTTTATTACCTTAAAAAACTCCGTAAGACCATTGTTGCGGCTTGCATAGTAAGAAGATTCTGAAATTGAAACACAAAGGGGCCCTGTTATTCTGTACATGTTACCTGTATCGTTAGGCCTGGTTCGTCTGGAGTGTAACCATTGGTCTCGGCCCGATGTACTATCAGTCATCAGCTTCCGTCTACCGGTGAAGCACACAATTTTTTCCTTTTTTAATCAAATGTTAATGTTACAGGAAAATCACGAAAAAGACAATAAAACACATTATTATCAACCAATTCAACAATTTAAATTTTTCTTTTATTCTCTTAAAACTGAAGTCAATGTTGTAGCAGATTTATGTCTGAAAATAAAATAGTTATCAGTGTTTTGATAACTTTTTTGGGTTAAAATGTACGTACCTAACATTGTGTCCTCAATTTACAAATACTAGTCTGTATAGTATAAACAGATGGCAATGATGAATTGTTAGCAACACTAGTACTTTGGTAGTTATTCCTAGTTTTAGGTTAGGAAACGGAGACCTGCTCTTGTTGCCAACTAATTAGTACACATTTATTTTAATAATGTTATTGATTAGCTAAAAAAATTTCATGTGTGAATTTTAAATTTTAAAAACATATAGGTGTGTTTTCATTAAAAGAGTCCTCAGTACCACAACACAATATCAATGTAAAAAGTAACATGTAACCTAACCCACCAAAAATGTTTGTATATTGTGTTGCATATCTTCAGACAAAATATAATTCAACTTTTTAAATTCATATCATTTAAACTTGTTCGACATCAAGACTGAAGTCATTTAATATGGATTTTAATCAGTGTATCTACTTTCATTCTGTAATATGCCATATTTTAGAATTTTTTTAGTGTCATAATGACAGTTTTTACCGCACTAATACGGTTGTTAGAGCCTTATTTGCTACTCAAATAGAGTCTATTTTAAATTCAAGACCACTAACCGCTCTGACTTCCGATCCTAATGATGAAGTTCTCACTCCCGCACATTTTCTCATTGGAAGAACCTTTTCCGCTATTCCTGATCCCAATCTTAACGATGTGCATGTAAACAGACGAAGTAGATATGAACATCTTCAACAATTAACACGACATTTCTGGGACAAATGGACCAAGGAATACAAAAGTGAGTTACAACAAAGGAACCGATGGAAGCAAACAGCAAATGGTATACAACTTGGAACCATTGTAGTAATAAAGGAAAACAACTTACCTCCTTCCAGATGGAAACTGGAGAGAGTCATCAAACTTCATCCCGGTGCAGACATCACTCCTGTAGTGTTTGTGAAATGCGCAAATAGTGAGTTAAAGCGCTCCGTGGCTAAAGTGTGTGCGCTTCACTTTGTAGGAAACTAAAAACTAACAAGAAAAAATGATGCATTCGCTTGCATTTCGTACCTCAGAACTACTACTTTATTTATGTTTATATGTCTTACCTTAAGATATTATTTGTTCATTTGTTTATATAGCTTGATGTATTTATGTTCACTTTTTGTGTACTATCGTTCATTTGTTATTTTCTATGCATACTTATTAACATGTTTACTTATTTGAAACTATTGTTTCAAGGCGTGCGGCATGTTGGAGCCTTATTTGCACGCCTTATTTTTGAATTTTTGTGTCTCCCACTACAACCACTTTTGTGGGTGGCTTGGTGGTAGGAAAACTTGTATTCTGTCTGTTTGTAACGTCTATACTGTAAACATGTACAACATGTATAAAGAGTCACGTTTATTGGTAACTTATTTTACATCAAACAGCGGTAATAGATCTCTTTAAAGCACTAGTACGGTAAAGAGAGTAAAATTTGCAAAAGATGTTTACAATTATTTATTAATATAAATTACACAGTTTGAAACATTTTCAAAATTAACTCCAGAGGCTGTTCCCAAGTTAAAGCTGGGTTTTTCCACCGTGACATTACTTGTTGAACCCACAGTAACTGACGACATTATTTTCGTTGCAATTATTTTTTTATTTTCTACTGGTGTTTTAACATATACCTCTGTAACACTGTCAAACTTCCAGTGTCCATGACGCTTGCGAGTATGCATATCTGCCCCTGCATCTGCCAATAATGATGCTGAGGATCTCCGAAAACAATGTCCTGTATAGTTTGCTGGTTCAGATAATCCTAATGCAGTAGCGATGCGATTTTCTTTGGAATTCCTCAGATTGTATTCACTCCAACAGGCTGCTGTGTACATTTACCTCCCCTGTAGGTAAGAAAAAATCAATTGTGCTTAGTCTGACCGGGACGCAAATCCTTATATTTTTGAAATTAATCCAAACCACATATTCCCTTCTGTTATGGCACATTACCGCGTAATTTTAGTTTTTGAATTCGGCAAAGTGATCCTGATGAATTATCCTTCGTCTTGAACGTTTTGTCTCATCAAATTTGTGATCTCCTCGCATTGACAAGCACCAAAAACTCCAACTATCAAAACTACCTGAAAGCATAATAAGTTTGAGATTGGTTTTTATTATTTGAGCACCAATTTACCTGCATAAATAAGAAATCCTTATCATTCATTTCCTTAAGAAATTGGTGCATCACTTCTTTGCGAAAAATACACGATTTTGTAGGTCGGTATCCTTCTGATTTCTTCTTCAGATGATATTGTCTAATATTAATCTTTTTCTTAATCGACACCAACGTCCGCATCATAATACCGGCACCATAAGGAGGATGGTTTTAGCTTCTCTGCTTGTTCGGCAAAATAGAAAAGGACCGCGTTTTCAAAAACTTCACGAATTTTCTTGATTTACATCCATTCTTCAAAATATTTGCACGTTATCTCGTAAGGCTTTTTAGATTTGGCAGGAATTAATGTATCTATAGCAAATTGAGCAGCCAATTCTATATCAGAAGGCAAACTTTCCTCTGAATAACTCACTTTTGCTCTTACACTGTAACTTGCTTCACTGGAAGGCTTGCGAAAAAAGTAAACAACTTTCTAACTACGGTTACTAGAGTAGCCGTCGTATTATTTCTTCATAATAGCAATTTTAAAAATTTAATTACAAACACAAAAATATTTATATTAAATTAATTATGAAAGTAGATAAAACGTTGTACAATATTTGTATCGTAATGTGTCTTTACGATACTTGATGATCCATAGCGTCTCGTGAAATTCTACATTACGATACATATATCGTAAATAACTATTTCCAAACTATATGAAGTCAGTTTGTTTAATAAAGTTTTCAGTTGTTCCAGTATAATCTATTCACGATTGATTTGCCATCCAACAGGCTGTTGAAATCTGGGGGAATGTGTGGTATCATTAAAATTTGGCAATTAATTAAGTTGGGTTATGCTAGTTTTTCTTGATGGAGGTTATGTTTTTTGAAAGCAGACAATGTTGCCAGTGGAACAATCAGTTTCTTATAGCTTCCGAAGTAGTGCCAATCCCGTTTCGTATTTGTCCGACCTCGTATATATACATATATGTATGTATAATAGTAAGTAAGGAAAGATTGCTTATATGGTCGAAGCAGATATTAATTATATCTGTATCTGTAATATTCAAGCACCATTTCTTATAGTTTTACAATACGTAGTACTTATTATATTTGGAAATATTTCTTGCAGTTTCAAAACAGTAGTAGTAATTTTTCTCGTGTTATAATATTTTCAAATACTCGTTAAATTTTCGAAACAACTATTAGTTATATATTGTTTGGTTATATTCTTAAATATTCGTTAAATGTTCGAAACGAATATTAGTTATATCTCGATCTGTAATACTCAGCATCATTTCTTATATGTTTGAAACAAATATTAACTGTATACGGCTTTGCCGTAATCATATTCGAAATAAATATTAATTACATATCATTTTGTACTATTTAGAAAATATTCTTCATTTAGTTTCAAACCAATAATAGTAATTTTCTTGTATTCTGGAAAGATTTATTGGATATTCGAAGTTAATATTAATTATAATAAAAAATAATCATTAAATATTTGGAATAACTATACTCATTTTATAATTCAGGACATATTCGTTAAGTGTTCGAAACAACTATTAGTTATATCCTGTTTGGTAATCAGTGGCGGCTTGTACTAAAGGGCAGAATGGCACGTGCCCACCCAACCACCAAGATAAACACAGAAAGAAATTCGCATGTAATTCAGTGCATTATTTTCATTTCATTATTTTAACGATGGTATCAAATTTTCCTTCCGCACCAAAGGCGCGGCTAACACGCTCAAAACTATGTTCCGGGGAACGCTCTGATTTGTACCTATTTAGAAGATGATTCGGTTGCCTATCGGTTATCTTCGCTATACGCGATATACCAGGCGAATGGGGCACCGAGCACATTGTTCCCGTTTGCAGTCAACGTTTGATTTTGCACTTTGGAGCGCTGTTTTCGCACAATCGCGCGTTTGAATTCAAAGACGAAAGTGACGTTTTTTCAATGATGGAAGTTAATTGTGTGCAAAAAGATCGACTGAACGCATTGGCGGTCCTATCAATAGAAAAGAAGATCGTCCAGTCTATCCCGGATTTTGAAAACAAAGTCATAGACGTCTTTTCCAGCATGAAAAATAAGAGAATGGATTTTATGTACAAAAAATAGGTAAGTTTTTTCTTTCTCACTCACGAGCCGCCACTGTTGGTAATATTCTAAAACAATCCTTAAATCTTCGAAACGAATATTAGTTATATTTCGATTGTAATATTCAGCCTATATTCCTTAATGTGATTGAAACAGATTTTAATTATATCTCAATTTGTAATATTCATGCAGTATTTCTTACATAACAAATATTAGTTACATTTCGATTTACAACCAAAGAGAAATATTCATTAAACGTTCGAATTCCATATTTAATTTAGATCTGTTTTATTCAGACGACATTTTCTATAGATTCTAAACAAAAATTATAATTTGTTAGGCACCTTCGTTTGTCAAATAATTTAGCACAGCTTTTGATTTATAATTAAATAAAAACCTTTATTTTTAGTTGACATAGGTATTGTATTCTTTTTTTAATAGTTTTTGATACTTTAAGGAAATATTCGATTATGGAAGTGGAGTGGATAACTATTCATAAAAATTCTTGAAAACTGAAATTGCTGTTCTGTATCATTAAAGCAATCTGAATGATGTTTTGAAAAGTCGTTAATCAAAAATAATTTAAAATTATATACAACATAAAAATCAGATACACTTCTAGTTAATTATATTAGTAACAAAATAATAAATATTACCCTATAAGAATTCAAATACATGTAACTTGCTTTGACTATCATCATTCCTTAGACTCCTTAGAATTACCAACAGCATATAATAAATTCCTACAGCTAATACTTTATTTTAAGAATAAGTTGTTTGTCGAGCGTTTGTCCGGCGAGTAATCGGCGTGGCGAGCAAATAGTTGAGCAAAGTAACCCGCGAGCAAACGATGGCGAGCAAGTGGACGGTCACCGTATTGTTTTGTACTATACATGAAATATTTTTTATAATTTATATACAGGGTGTCTGCTAACATGTGTCTCAAAATTTGGAGTCTGGTTCTACCCTTCAAAACAAGTAAGAAACGCTTAATAAACTGTGTCCGCAAACCAACGCCGCCCGAGATGTAGCACTTTTTTTAAACATAAGTCGCACTAGTCCGGACTCTGACTATAACAATTCATTTAAGTCTAGTATGTGCTTGTCAGTCATATGTGTCGCATTAAATTAGGTTTGCTCTTGTTGTAATGGCTGAAGATTACACGTATGCGGGGATGGCTGACATGTATTTGTGTTACGGCCGTGCTTATGGTAGTGCGCGACGGGCACGTATCTACCATGAAACGTTTCCTAATCGTCGAATTCCTTGTGATAAAACGTTCAGTCGTCTCGATCAACTCCTAAGGGACCACGGCTCATTTTCAAAAAGTAGTGTTGATTCTGGTAGGCGTGAGTCGATTCGTACTCCGCAGTTAGAGGAGAGAATCTTAGATATCATCACTAGAAATCCTGGGACGAGCACTCGGAGAATTGCTGCATCAGAGGGAGTCAGTAAATGCACTGTGTAACATTTGAACATCGTTTTTAACAAATTCTTGTTTCTAACTTGTCAGCTTATTACTGTGATAAATGAAGTTATTGTTGTCCTTATTTCCATCGTAACCCACAAGTGATTCACAAAGCCAATATTATTTTCAAATGAAGAATATGCAGATATTCATTATGTTTACGGTCTGTGTGGTGGAAATGCTTTAGCAGCACTACAAGAATATGGTAGAAGATATCCCAATAAAAAACTGTCTACGTGTCCAGTTTTCTTTAATTCACATCGTCAGCTGAGGGAACATGGCACTTTCAATGCAAAACATACAATCGGCCAAGGAGTCGTTGTCCGTAATGATGTAGGTAATGATTTTGAAGCTCGTTTAAGATTTTGTAATTGGCTACAAAATAATCAAAACCTACCGCATATTTTATGAACCGATGAAGCTTTTTTCACACGAGATGGTATCAATAATTATCATAATATTCATGAATGGGCTGCAAAAAATCCTCATTTAGGAAGACACTCGCATTTTAAACATAGATTTAGTGTTAATATGATAGCTGATATTCTTAATGATCGTCTGATTGGACCATTTGAACTGCCACACCATTTGAATGGCGCGAATTCCGAATATTTTCTAGAAAACTCTTTCCTCTTATTACTGGAAAATGTACCATTAAATATTAGACGTGCAATGCGGTACCAACACGATGGGGCACCAGCACATCAATGTCTTCGGTGAGACCTTGGCTTAACGCACATTTTCCAGAAAGATGGATTGGAGTAAGAGGATCCGTAGTATGGTCACCGCGTTCGCCGGACCTGATTCCGTTAGATTTGTACCTATGGGGTCACATGAAACAACTTGTTTATGCAACTGAAGTGCACACGGTAGAAGAATTACGGCAAAGAATACAGCAGGCGGCATATATTATTAGGAATAACCCAGCAATCATATTAAGAAACCAGCGATCTCTTCTACGACGTGCGGCTTTGTGTACCGAACAAAATAGAGATAAGTTTGAACATTTCTTGTAAATAAAATAATAATAAAATATTAAAAGATGATTTATTTCAAAAAATTCGTTGAACTAAAATCTTAGCCACATAACGTATGAAATAACTCGTTAGCGATTACGTTTAGGACATATTTATATGGACTTTTCGACTCTATATGAGTTCTGGAATTCATCTTTGAAATATTGCCGGTACGTTTTGCGACACCCTGTATACACCTCAGTAGAGACTGCTAATTTTCCCTCGGTGCTTTGTAACCAGGGGGCAAATACCTCTGCCTACAAATTACAACTCAGGAAAAATCATGCTCTTCTCTTCCTTGATGTATGATATACTGTTACCTTGCTTACTAATATTCTAGAAAGATTTCTTATATGTCCGATAAAGATATTAATTCAGTATTTCTCGATTTGAAAATATTCAGGAAAAATTCGTAAAATGTTCGAGACAACTATAAGGTGTACCTTGTTTTTAAATATTCAAGAAATATTGGTTACATTTCAGGAAAATGCAAGACACTTAAATAAACAAATATCCCTTTAGTATTTTTCAAATACTGTTTATTATTTTTAAATACCATATGCAGATGTGTTCGTTACTTAAATATATCAAAATTATTGCAGAAAAACATATTGGTGTTGTTAGAGAATAGTTTATATTGAAAATTGTTTATCCCTGCTTATACTGTTTGGCAAACTCTCATTTCTTCTTGATTGGTATATTTTATTTCCTTGAGCCAGACAACCTCGTAAAATACTAAGGGCACTAAATAAACCACCATTTATACCTTCAGGCAGTTAAGTGCTACAAAAACTAAAAATGATCTATTGCTATCAACACCCACCAACTCGTAAGGTTTCGTTTCCATTTATAAATTCGAACCAAAACCAGACAAAATCAACAGCGGAAATATTCAATACACAATTCAGTGCGACTTGCGCCCCTGTACTAAATTTGATTTAGATTGGTACAAGATGTAAACGTCGCGTTGTTTAGAATTGACAGCAATCAGATAAACTCGCTCGTTTTACACGTCGCTTTCTTGGAGGAAGTAAAGGAAAATCGTTTGCACACATTCCGCCTTTGACTTGTTTAAAGTTTCAAAACTTTGGCATACAATTTTTTTGTGTTCAGCGTAGTAAAGCTAAAGTTCTGTACATACTATTTTAATATTAAAGTTACTGATTGGATATGTTCATGGTAAGTTAATACAAAGTGTTTTAAGATATTTTAAAGTAAAGTAATATAATCTGCTCTAGAGCGCTTATAAAGAAAACGCGTTAAATTCTCATAATCTCTCACCCACTGGAGAAAGCACTAATAAAATACGAGATTTCTGTACATATTTGTCTCAGCATTTATTTCCTGCTTTTTGAAGTGGAATATGACGCACGAAGACAAAATTCGGATCAGAGCAATAATGAAGAGGTCACGTTGTATAAATACGTACAGCAAACTGTTAATATTCTGGTTCTTGCATGTAATCGTGCGAAAAGCAAACAAGAAAATAAAACCAGAAGCTGTAGTTTCGCAGAATTAAAGCGGCATTTTAGCTTCACTTACACTAAGTTACACATCCGTACAATTTCGGTTTCGAAAGAAACCGTGAGTCAAATTATATTCAAATTTCTGAAACCTCTCTAAATCGGTTTCTGCATATTAAAATACGAGGGCAGCCTTTTAAGTTTTTACAAAAATTAAGAAATAAAAAAATGTTTTTAGAACGGACTGTTTTATTGCTTTTCAAAATATTCGCTTTTAAGATTTATATACGTTTGAATGCGTGCAAACCAATTCTCGAAACCATTATTTCTACTCTGAAGTTGGTATCTCAAAAACTTGGTTTTTGCAGGCTTCAACGGCTTCTTTAGGTGATGAAAATCGCTGTCCACGCATTTTTTGTTTGATATTCGGGAACACAAAGAAATCGTTAGGCGATAAATCAGGTGAATACGGGTAATGAAACATTAATTCGATGTTTTTCTCCTTCAAATAATCAATTGTTTGACGTGCTGTGGAGAGTTGGCATTGCCATTATGCAGAATTATGCGACGTTTTCGGTTGTTTTTGCTGATTTCGTCGATGGCTTCTGGCAAACAAATTGTTGTATATCATTCAGCGTTAACTGTTCTTCGATCCTCTAAAGGAATTGTTGCGACATGTCCAGTACAACCGAAGAATCAACCGATCATTTTCTTGGAAGTGCTTCGTGAACGAACAACGTTTGTGGTATTCGGTTTATCTTGGCACACCCAAACACTGGATTGTTGCTTAGTTTCCGGTTCATACGAATATATCCAAGTTTCGTCACCTGTTATGATGTTGTATACAGATTTATCAGTTCCTCGGTCGAATTGTTTGAGCATTTCCTTACACCAATTAACACGAACGGGAACAGATCTTTTTCACAACTAAATGTTCATGCAAAACCGAATGTACTGCAGTCTTCGATATGCCTAAGGATGTTTCTATTTCACTGTAAGTCACATGACGATCTTCTTCAATCATGTTGCGCACAGCATCTATCTTTTTGGAATAACAACCGAGTTTGGTCGACCTTTCACAATAACAAATATTAAATTTTATGAAAATAGTAATGACACGTCTCAATAGCGCCACCTAGTGGTCGTTAGTAAAAACTTAAAAGGGTGCCCTCGTATATGCATGTTCTCAGTGTTTAATTGCGATTCTTTTTCTGAAAGTGTGTATTCAATTAATAAACAAGATTTTTTTGGAGAAACCAAGTTTCACATATTCCTTGTATAATTATCATAGGGTGGAGTGTTGGTAGTGGGCCGTGCATGTGCCATTGACGAGGGTTGCAAATAAGCAAAACCACTTATGGAAACATGAAACAAAGAAACGACTTACCAATCTGTTGCTGCTATTAAGTACTTTAGTGTAACTCACCGGGGGACCCTTCACTCGGTTGGACGGGCAGTTTGTTGATAGTACTTAAATCGCATTACTAACTTTTTGATTGGTCCGTTCCGATGATTCTTAACTCCGACTTCATTTTGCATTAGATAATTACTTCTGTTTTAATACAATTTAAACACCTGAAAATCAGTTCCACTTCTGCATCCCCGGATGAGGCAATGGGAGAGGAAAACCATCCAGCTATGATATATCTCTAGTACACAAGCAAGAACTACCTAGAACTTATAAGTTGAAAAAGAAAATTAAATTGTAAGCTGCAAAACAATACATTTAATAGAAGCTCGAACAATACAAAAAATACAAAAAATAAGATTACTTTACAAAAAAATAGTAATTTTTCTTTGAATGACTTTCCTCCTTAAAAACATGTCATTTAAAACAATTTGTATTTTACATTTTAATTTTAATAATAGTCACAATTTCAACAGAATTTATTTAATTTTTGTGCTTTATACGTATTTCAACATTTTACATGTCATTTTCAAAAGCATTTAATATTGTAAACATTTGTAGCTAGGGCACTGGATCTTGACTTTGGACTTGGCTATGGTCTTCTATTCCAAAACTTAAAACAGCGGGGAATTTATGAGCTCAATTTGCTCAATCATTAAAAGTGTATTTGTTAAAATGTGTTTGTGAGTTTGAAAGGTCTCGAACCTATCCAATTTCCGTTTATCTTCACAAAAGTATAAAAATGATATTATATTATTTGATGTCAATGCATAATTGTGTTCTAATAAGTATTTAGCGTAGTTAAATTTATCTGGGTATTTGTACTGTATGATCGCATGTATTCTTTGTATCTGGCATCAGAATTTCTAATTCTTTGACCTATGTATAGATAATTACACTGTGAACAGTTTAATTTGTAAGTACCTGATTTTAACAAATCATTTGTTCTATCGTTTGCGTTGAATAAGGCGTTGAAAGTGTTTTCTGTTGTTTTATAAATTACGTTAAATGTACTTGTTTTGATTATAATTTTAGCAATTTTCTCCGATATATAACCGAAATAAGGAATTGAAAAATATTTAACATTTTCATTTTTCTTTTGAATATCTTTATGAATTGCTAATTTATTCTTTTTTTAATTGAAGTGCCCCCAGGAGGATATTTCTAAAATTACAATCTGTTCTAAAGACCAATGACTAATTTTATTCTGTCCTAATTTAACTACGCAAAAACTTAAGCTAAGGCTTACTCACTCACCTAACTTGGTATCCGGTAATCTAATTACACTTTGGGATTAACGTGTACACCGTTGCACAATGCTCTGCTTTTCACTAATATAATCACTGAGCTAACCCAAATGGTTCGGTGCTCTTAAGCCTTCTTATTACATTGGTGTTATCATGGAGCTGGATCGCCTCGATGTTCACGTGGTGAAGGAGCCGTTGTTCGTGGCTTCTGGCGAATTTGAGAATAGTCTGATCAACTGTGTCCATTCCAAGATCGCGGTGGAGGTCACTTTGACGGAGATACCAAGGTGCATCAACAATGCTTCTTAGTACTTTGTATTAAAATCGGTGGATGATCTGAATGTTGCATTTACTAGCACAGCCCCAGAGCGGGATGCCGTATGTCCATACGGGTTTCAAGATTTGCTTGTAAAGAAGCAGTTTATTTTATATTTTTATATATATTTCTTTTTTAACATGGTCTTTCCAGCATAGCCTTGCGTTGAGATTTATGCTCAGATATTTAGCTGACTCCGTATGTGGTATCTGGGTATCATTAATTCTGATGAGTAGATATTGTCTCTGTGTGTTAGTGAAGTTGATATGCACATACTTACTTTTATTTAGCTTCATGCGCCAAGCTTTGGTCCAATTATTAATTCTATCAATAGAGGTTTGAAGCTTCTCGGCGCCCTCTTCATGACTTTTTCCAAAGGCAATAACTGCCGTATATATACATATATACAGTCGTATTACAAGAAGCATCAGCAGAAAGTTATCCGACAAGACCTGAAGATGGCAAATGTGACTTTGCCGAAACGTCGTCAAGACAACCAGCCCGGTCCGTCCCAGGACCAAGAAGTTGCTATGCGGAAGAATTCCTGGAAACCAATCACAGCATATATATAGATATATATATATATATATATATGCATACAAGGTAGGTAGTCACTTCCAAAGTAGATATACACCAAACGTTGTCACTTCATATATAACGTAGTGACTTCCATTTTTGGAAGTCACAACGTTTTCCTTGTTTTTTTACGAATTTCAAAACTACAGGGTACGTAATGCCTAAATACAAAAAATGTTGTGGAAGTGACTATGACCTCCCATATCTGCAGATTGGTCTTTTAGTTCAGCTATAGACCGCTGGCGCTGGTGTCGCTTCGTTAACGTGAGAAACGGTCAACACGAAGTCACTTCCGTTAATGAGAGGGTATCTTATCACTTCCGTTTATTGGCAACGCTGTTTTCGCAACTACCTTGATTTGCATTAAGAATAAAATTGCGCTGGTAGTTTAAATGGCTGGTAATATTTGCTGTTTACACATCATTCCCGCTACTTTTTGCGATCGCTACCGGGGCTTCCCCGTTGAAGATGTGAAAGTTTGATGGTTTGATGAAGTTTAAAGGTTAAGATGTGTTCTCGAGGCAATTTATTAATGGCGCTAACACATAAAAAAGTAAAAATACAGCTATTTGTATCTAGAAGTAAAATGAATCTCTTTGTTAATCCACAAAGTAATTTGCCCGTTTACAGTTTACACCGAGTCTTATATAAATGGTAATTTGATGTAATGTTTAATTCTTTGTTAAACTGAACAAAATCGTATCAGACTTTGTTTAATAATTAATAAAATGCCATTAGAGCTATCAAGTTTATACGATTCTGTTTCGCATAAAGGTTTCCCTACACGCGCAATTATATTGCTCAATAGTTGGTTGTGCAATTGCTAAATTTGATATTGCGTAAAGATATTGTCCGTTTATACCATATATTGTTTAAAGATTGAGCACATTTGAAATTTCATATACGATATTCAGTGAGATGGTGCGTGTGGCACGATGACAACAACTCAAGAGCGCAAATTTCTGTCGGAATTTATAAATTTTGATGGGCAGTATCCGATGTGCGGTAAGAAATATTGTGATAGAAATAAGAAGAAAGAAGTTTATAAGATTTTGGTAAAGAAGTACAAGGAATTTTGGCGAAAATGCAAAAAATGATAAGGAGAAAAGAGTTAATAGTTTTAAATACCATCCTTTGGACCAACGCCGTTTTTTGGTGTTTTGCAAGCAAAACTTAATACAACATATTTCTCCTTTTTTCGACTTCCTATTAACTCTCTTTCCAGAACTCAACTGAATATTGCGCAAAAATATTGAATCGTGTAGGGAATACAAACTTTGTGCAATAGAGTTGCGCAAGCAGAAATTGTGTTATATCGTGGCGTGTCTAGGGTGGCCTTAACAAAAATTTAAAGTTGTACAAGACTGGCCGGTAATTTATTTTAATACAGTTAATACATAATCTTTTCATGTACATATCAAGATCTTATTTGGGTTAGTTTAGTTTATTGATTAGGAAGATGTTTACAAATAATGTTACATTACCTACGTCTGTAACAAAATTAGAATAAAGCTTTCTAAATTAACAAATAATAATAAGTCATTTCTAGTTCATGTTAATTATTTAGCCGTATACTATCAAGTTACTCTCAGAATCATCATTTCCCGTACAAGTTATTCAAACTTCAATGGTCAAGCGGGTCCCAAAAACATGTAAATAATTGTAAAAGAGCAACTTTCATGCCAAATACTTTCAAAAAATTTTAAGTGACTTCGGCAGAATTAAACTTAGAACAAAAAAACTTGTTTTTTCAAACTGCATTTATTCGTTATTCAGTCTTGAATAAATTTTATTATTTTTTCCAAATTCAAGAATATTTATGATATTACTGAATCCCATTGAAAAAAGTTATACTTTAACAGTAGAAATATACATGAAATCTACGATTATTCAAAAGAAAGTTACAATTCAAAGTTGCCATAACTGTTTAAAAACACAACGGATAAGCAAACTAAAAACACATTTGTATACGTAAAGCAATGGGGTTTGTTCATAAATTGTTTTTTTTTAATATTTTGATTATCATGATAATGAGTTTATTGATAATCCTTCAGAAATCATTTTCGTGCTTTTTAAATTTTTAAAACTCGTAGTTTGCTGTGTTTTATAGATATTTATGCAATAAGGGAGATATGAATATGTTTTTTTCCCTGAGGTTAACATGGATCGAGGGCCTCTGGCCCGAGGTCTGTAAGTCAACGGAAGGTAAAAAACATGAGTATCTGCCGTGGAGCATACATTATTTTATTTATTAGCATTACGAAAATTGTTTATTAAAAACTTTCACGTTTCCAAAATGTCATTCTAAAAATAAAAATATGTCAGCAAAATCAGGGATTGTTTAAATGTACGGTTGCTTAGAGATTGTTTGTAGTTGCATGGTTACCACGAGATTGATGGAGAAATAATTGGAAAAATCCCACTGGAGTTATGAGTGCCTTTTAATGTTGCCGGCCTCGGTGGTCTAGTGGTGAGCGCGTTTGCCTTTAGATCCGAGGAACGCGAGATCGAACCTGGCTGAGGTCTGCGAGATTTTTCTAGCGGGGAAAAATCTGAAAATGCGCCTTCTGTCGGATAAGAAGTAAAGCCGTAGGTCCCGTGGCACTACGATGTGTGACACATTAAAAATCACTACTGGACTTGAAATTACCCCAGATAGGGAAAATTCTTAGTTAGGATGTACAATAAGCTAATGATGGCTGCAGTGCATAGAGATGCTTGGAAAACCGCGTCCTAGATCTCGCTCTTTCAAAGCAAGCAAGCAAGCCCTTTCATGTTTCGTATCCATGACGAAAATATACAATATCATGATTAATTAATTGATTTGAAAGAGCGACATCGAAGACGCGGTTTTCCAAGCATCTCTATGCACTGCAGCCATCATTGGCTTATTGTACATCTAACTAAGAATTTTGCCTATCTGGGGTAATTCCAACTCCAGTAGTGATTTTTAACGTGTTACACATCGCAGTGGCACGGGGCCTACGGCTTTGCTTCTTATCCGACAGAAGGCGCATTATCAGATTATTGGATCTAAAGGCAAATGCGCTAACCACTAGACCACCGAGACCGGCTCAACAATATTATACTGGTAATGGATTAAGATGTTTTTGAATGTACAAGTTAAAATCGATCTTATTCATTGTTATTATAGTTATCTAAAGAAACGGGTTTTTCTAAATACTCCTACGACTAGGGACGAACTGAAAAATTCAATTTGACAACAAACTGACGATATTTAACTAGATCTGCCGGAAAATCCTGTTCACAACGTAAAAGAAAGACTGTTGCTTGGTGAAGAACAAAATGGTGGACATATTCAACATTTAAACTAATTTCAGTAAACCCCATTGATTTACGAATACAAATGTGTTTTTCGTTTGCTTATCTGTTGAGTTTTTAAAAAGTTATCACAACTTCAAAATGTAACTTTCTGTTGAATAATCTTATACAGTGCGTACGAAAAGTATGGAATAAACTCATCTTACTCGAAACGAATAGTCATTTGCAAATATCCTCGGACACGTCAATTTTATTTCATAAAAGCACACATTTTTATAGCAAATTCAATTTCTGACTGTCATTTGTTTTTGAGTTTTCTTTTTAAATGGCAACTCCTATGTTTTTGACGGATTCGGACAGAGGACATTTTTCTGTGTATGGCACTGTAAAAAAAGTGGCATGTTGAAGAAGAAAGTCTTCGAGATATTTGAGAAAGTTTCAAAACCATGGAATAAATTTGTTAGAATGAAAGGAAACGAAAAACGTAGAATAAAAAATAAAGATTAGAGAAAAGCCACTTTATTAGTTACAAATTAAATTATTTTACTAAACTAAAATAAAAAATAAAATAGTTACAATAAATGTTCAAATTGCTGTTCGTTAACTTCCTGACAATGGGCCAGCCGATTCCAAAATTCTTCTACAACATTTTCGATCACGCTCGCTTGAATTGATGTAGTAAGCATACGTAATCGATTTTTTAAGTCGCCTAAATGTAGAGGTTTATTTTGGTATACTTTGCTTTTCACATAGCCCCACAAGAAAAAATCTAAAGACGTGAGGTCCGGGGATCTTGCAGGCCATTCGATCGCGCCTCGTCTTCCAATCCATCGCTGAGGAAAGACGTCATTTAGATAATTCCGTACAGCCACTGTATAGTGTGATGGAGCTCCGTCTTGCTGATACCAAATTGTTGGATGTGGAAGGTCAGGATCGTCATGGTCTGGAAACAACACGGCAAGAGCAGGTATCTGATCATCTCGAAGGAAGGTCAGATACATATCTCCAGTTAAATTACCGTCAAAGAAAAACGGTCCAATCAACCACACGGTTTCCAATAATACCAACCCAAACGTTAATTTTTTGTGGAAATTGGGTATGTGTTCAGTTGCCCAAAACCTTGTATTCTGTCTATTAACAGTGCCGTTCAAATGAAATGTTGCTTCATCGGAAAATAAAATGTCTGTCAGTCGTATTCGATTTTCAATAGTATTGTTCATCATTGTTTCACAGAATTGGATTCGCCGATCAAAGTCATCCTCTTTTAATTCGTGCACCAAACTAACTTTATACGGATGGTACTTTTCTTTTTCAAAATACGTGATACCGAAAAAATGCTTATCTGGTTATCCGCAGCAATCTGACGACAAGTTACATGGTGATTTTTCTGCACGTGTAAAAGCACATTCAATTTTACATTCTCTTCGACTTTGGGGCGTCCACTCTTAACAATATCTCTGACATTTCCATTTTCCCGAAATTTCTCAATTTTACTCGCTGCTGATTGTGTGATAGGTCTTTCGGGATGCTTTTCATTGAAGAGCGCGACGACTTGATGGGTACGCGTATAATCTCCGCAACCGACCATCATCAAAATCTCCATTCGTTGTTTTTTGGTTAAATGGGCCATTGCAAAATGCAAGTACAGTTAAGGAGAGCATGTGGCTAGATAAGGCACCTGTCAATCAATGCGACAGATAATACGATTTATTACAGCAATTTGAACATTTGTTATTGTAATTATATTATTTTTTATTTTAGTTTAGTAAAATAATTTAATTTGTTACTAATAAAGTGGCTTTTCTCTGATCTTTAATTTTTATTATACGTTTTTCTCTTCCTTTCATTTTAACAAATTTATTTGATGGTTTTGAAACTTTCTCAAATATCTCGAAGACTCTTCAACGTACCATTTTTTACAGTGCCATACGCAGAAAAATGTCCTCTATCCGAATCCGTCAAAAAACATAGGGGATGCCATTAAAAAAAAAAGATGATTACGTCATCACTCAAAAACAAATGACGGTCAGAAATTGAATTTGCTATAAAAATGTGTGCTTTTATCAAATAAAATTGACGTGTCCGAGGATATTTGCAAAAAACTAATCGTTTCCAGTAAAATGAATTTATTCCATACTTTTCATACGCACTGTATATTCAAAATAGGTGTTTACATCCGTTCTGTCTACAAAATATATAAGAAAATGAATACTGTATTTATTGTATTATTAGAAACATAGTGTTATTATTATATTTTTAACTAACAAGAGAACTTGAAAAAATGAAGGAAGTAAACTTAAAACTTAAAACAAAAGTTGAAGCAAAAAAATTTGAAAAGGGAAGGGACGTAAACTTAAGGTGCATAGAAACAAAAAGCCTTGATAAAAAAGAAAATGTGAACTTAAAACTTCAAGATAAATTTCCAACAAACGAGACTGAAAACACTTTGGACATTAACTTAAAACATGAATGTAGTATGAAAGTAATAACAGAAGTTAGCTTTAAAAAAACGTAGTAGGTAATTTAAAAGTGGTGTTGGACAAGTAAGTAGTTCTTTCGTTTTTACTTTTAAATTTAAAAAAAATTAATACCCGCAGGAATAGACTCATAACAGCAATTTTGAGGAGCTTCCTGTGGAACCGCAAAGATTTGCCGATCCCGAGCAATTACGTGAAGACGAAATCAAATTTCTTGATACTTTAACCAATAAAACATTGACCGAGCTTTTCCCTTTTCTTCTATTGAAGAAAGTAAGCTAATTCAGGATCTATTTAAGTTTTTCATCCGAAAAAACACCTTTCCTTTGGGGGCGGAAATAAAAGAATTTATAAGAAACACAAAAATGAACAGAACAGTCCCTGTTATAAAATCAAAATCAAAAATACAACATTTTAAAAAAATAAGCTTACAATAATAAATAACTTTATATTTTTCCGCTTTTTTCATATATGTTATAAATTTAATGCAAAATAAAAAATTTCTATTACAATCTATCGTTTTTACTAATTACAACTTACTAACTCACAAGAACTTATGAGAAGCTGTATTTTTAACAAACTCGATAGGAACTGCAATAAGAAATAGGCGTAGTGACTTCCGAGATATATGGCAACCCTGCTGGAAGTAATTATGTTATAATTGTTTCTATATATGCACGCCGCCAAGGGCATATGTATGGAAGTGACTTTGTATCTTGTATATATACAATATATATATGAAAAAAAACTTTGTAAATGTCTTCCCCTCTTTTGCTGGACATATTTTAGAAGTTCCCCTCAGTAATAAATAGTAAATTTTGTGCAGATAGGGTAAGTGGAAAACCCGGACGTCAGGTCGCCTCCTCTATTAGTCGGAAGTGACAACTTAACAGGTATCAATATATATATATATATATATATATATATATATATTGCTATGAATTTTCATATAGTAAATAATAAAATGTTTTTGAGTTGGGCGCCAAATTTGATTTTTTTTTAAATTAAATAACATAAAGTAATTGTTATAGCATTTATATTTAAACTCATTATCTCAGGGCATATGGCTCCACCATTTAGATAGCTAATTATAATATAAGAATTGTTCATAATCATTTAAAAATAGACTTAAATTAAAACTTATCTTTTTCTTATTGCGTCACTCCGGCCATATCCTAGACACTACCTGTTGTACATTCTGCAACCCCTGCATATTTACAGCTTGAACGCCTCGTTGTCTCGACCGGAATCAGTTGATTTTGAATATGACAGCACCAAGTTCTCATTACTCAATAGTTTGTGACTTTAAATATTTAAATCATCGAAGCACAGTAAATGTTCACTTAAATGTTCGAATTGAATAAGGTAAGTTCATAAATTCTGATTATATATTTTTGAATTGAAGAATGTTTTTTATAAGTTAGTATTAATAGATTTCAATTTAATTCTTTTATTTTCTTAGAAGAATTTCACGAAATTAAACACACTTCGTTTGAATTAATCCAGGTAACTTATTTTATTATTATAAACACATATTGTTCACTAATTACAATTTTCAAACACTGTTTGACATTTTGTAAACAAATCACATAACCTCATAAATTTATACAATGCCACGCCTATTTTAATTAAAATTACTTTTAACACTGATACAAGTTTGCTTGCATCTCGATCGATGGCCAAAAAGGAACTGATTTCAATTTTTCTTGCCAGAAACCTCTACGAAAACTGACAACATCACATCGTTTCTTGGCAACGTTAAAAAAAACAAGGATGGAACATAAAACAATATCTACTGAATTGATAATTAAAATTTAAATAATTAATATTAGGCTTATGAATTATCCTATCTAAAAATTAATTTCAGATTCAAGATCTACGCAATTTTTAACAACTTTTGACACCAAACAATCCTATATTTGAGATGACAAATTTTACATTTTTAAATTATTGCTAAATATGCCAAATTGACTCTAAAACCTAATAAAAACACACTTAACATACTCCTTGAACAATTATACATGTTTTATAACGCAAAAACCTCCTATAAAAGACTTATTCCCAACATAAATAATGAAATTCTAGATTTAACCTAACATTTTCAAAATTTGTATAAAAACGTAATTATAGTTAAATAAACAATCTAAATTGTCAAAGAAACTTAACAAATGCCTTCCTAGATTTAAAATACAACTTAATTAGTTAACATAAAACCACATTGTAACAAAATTATACACAATTCCTCTATAAACTTACAATAACTGCTATCTTTTAGTTTTAGGGCTCTGGTACAGTCAAAAATACCCCCATCATCAGCCATAACGAGTAATAAATTATACAACAGGATTACAACTAGCCAAACACTGCAAAATCTCACCCGGAGTACATATTTCCTAAAATGATGTGACGTACGAAGTATCGGAAACGCTTCTTACATAAGACAGGTTCATAAAAACACTTTTTAACCATAATATTTCATTAATTGATATAAATAACGACATTGTTAATCTGTCTAGACTATGTTTCAGGTTAAACTATGGAAATTAATACTCATAAATATCCTTTTAATAATATAACAGACCTTCTGAAGTTATTTTAGTGGAGTTTAAGGCATGATAAAGACATATAACAAATATTTAATAATAATTGCATTAATTTAATATAAATATCATGGCA
>JABXWE010006829.1:0-42973 GCA_014611495.1 Limonius californicus
GACAATAGAGGAAAGATGGACAACCTTCAAGGAAACACTGAAGAAAGCAGCGTTCTGGACGAGAATAAAGAGATTAAGAGGATATAAAAGGAAGGACACAAGAGCAATAAAAAATAACCAGGGACAAATGCAAACCGATACAAAGGAAATCCTAGAAACATGGAAAAATTACTATGAAAATATGTACAACAAGACAGCAGACCCGGAAGAAAACATAATACAACAAATAAATGTGGAACAAACAATCAAGAGGGTAGAAGTAGAAGACGCTATCCAAAAAATAAAAATAGGTAAAGCCAGCGGGGAGGATGACATCCCTAGAGATGCTAAAATGGATGGGCCAAAGAGGAACAGAATGGTTTTGGAAAATCTGCAGACAAGTATGGGAAGAGCAGAGAATGCCGAGGGATTGGGAAAACAACCTAATAGTACCAATTTACAAGAGAGGACTGCAATCGCATTGCGAAAATTACAGGCCAATATGTTTAGCCCAAACTAGCTTTAAAATCTACACAAAAATCTTAGAGAGAAAAGACTAAGGAACCATATAGAACCAATATTAGAAGAAGAACAGGCAGCCTTCAGGCAGAGTAGACAAACAGGAGACAATATATATATAATCAGAAACATAATCGAAAGAAAAATAGAAGAAGGAGAAGAATTGTATCTAACATTCGTAGATCTGAGGGCTGCGTTTGACACAGTAGACCGAAGGGAAATATGGAGGACCTTAAAGGATCTGGAAGTGGACAAGAATCTGATAGGAGCAATAAGAAGTGCTTATAGAACAGTTAAGGCGAGGGTACAACTGGAAGGGCAGAGATCGGAGGTGTTTGAAATGAAGAAAGGCATCAAGCAGGGCGACAGCCTAAGCCCCCTATTATTCATAATTATTATGGACAAGATAACTAAGAGAATAAAAGAAAAATACAGACATCTGGACACAGTAATCGGATATACAAACTTAGAAGCAATAAAACTAAACAGCCTACTGTATGCAGACGACGTGGTACTAATCTCAAATACTAGAAGTAAAATGCAGAAGCTGGTGCATGCTTGGTCGACAGAAATAGAAAATATAAAAATGGAAGTGAACATAAACAAGACCAAAACCATGATAGTAAATGAGAAACAAAAAGAAGACCAAAACAATAAGGACATAAAATGTAAAAACAAGAAACTGGAGAAAGTAACGACGTTTGAATTCCTAGGAAGTATAATAACAGAAGACGGAAAAATCGAGGCCGAGCTGGCAAACTGAGCGAACAAATCGTCAAGAATCTACTACACTATGAATAAAACAATACTAGGGCACAAAGATATAGATTTAGAGGTAAAAAAGAAAATATATAATATGATAACAATTCCAACAATTACCTATGCCAGTGAATCATGGACGCTTAGAAAAAAGGACGAGATTAAAATAAATGCCATGGAGATGAAACACCTTAGGAGAATGGCAGGAAAGACGAAGTGGGACAGAGTGAGAAATGAGGACATTAGAGAAATTATCAAACAGGAACCAATACAGAGAAAAATAAAAAAGAGGCAGCTGAACTGGTTCGCACACATGACAAGAATGGAACCAGGCAGAATTGCAAGGAGACCAATGGAAGCAGGAGAGCCACCTAAGAAACGAAGAGGCAGACCTAGGAAGAAATGGCTGGACCAAATTAAAGAAAGAGCAGCAGAAAAAGGTACCGACACTGGAGGAGATTAATAAAACAATAGCGAGGGACAGGAAGAGGTGGAGGCAATGGATAAGGAACTAGAGACCACCATCCGACGCTCGAAAGGGCATGAAGGATTAGAAGAAGAAGTTAACAATCACAGAGGGCATAGAAAAATATATTTACCTCGCTTGCCTACACTCCATGCACTTTCTTTTATCTCGCTCGCGTTCTTTATTGCTGCAGCTTGTTTGCCTTGTCGTGCGTTCATGTAAAATAAATAAATAAAAGCGTTACGAACTTATGCATTAACCTATTATTATAAAATATTGTTTAAATTCTACTTTATCGACAGTCACATTACTAGTTTGCCAGTTTTCTCTCAGATGTCAGCGTAATTTGCACCTATTTGCGCATGCTCACAGACAATTTTGTACAAATTTCTGTTCCGTGTAATACGTGTTTTGCAGAATTTTGTACAAAATTATGTTCAAAATTTTATACAAAATTCTGTGCCGTGTCATACAGACCTAAACTAGGAGAGTAATATAAAGATAATTTCGAAATTTAAATGAAAATAAAAATAGGACGAATTCATGATAATTTCGGCGTGATGTGCAGACATCTACTAGTAAAAGTATTCATGTAGGTTCTTGCGTTTTATTTTGTGCCCTTTTTTACTAAATCAGATATGTACTAGTCAAAGTTTACGTTTGATTGGTTGTGAATACATTTACTTTACAAATTAGTATGTGTATATGACTAGTGAGTGTGTACATTTACTGAGTTGATGCTTCTACTGCAACATACACAGTGCGCTCGTAAAATATCCTCCCCCTTACTAACTTTTGAACGACTTGATATTTCTTCGCAAAATTTTGTGTGCATTAATGGGAGGCTAAATACTACTTTTTAGCTCATATTTAAATTTTATAACTTTCATAATAGCGGCTAGACGCCATCTTGAACTATTTTCTTAAATAGCAATGGGGGTCGAGTGACACCTCATTTGAAAGGTATTTTAATTCTGCGTCTGATCCTTGAGTTTCATAAAAAAATATTCATCCAGAAAAAATGATAGATGATTGAAAATTACAAGTTTATGGAAAAAAACTAAGAATTAAAACGAAAAAGGCATGCTTTCGAAATGTTCACCATTGAAGAATGAAGAAGAAGAAGAAGACTCTAAAACACAACAAAACTTATTTTATATAACAAAAAATGAATAGTAATAACTATTTTAATAAATGTTCAAAGTGTGCTCCTCGAACTTCTTGGCAATAGAAAAACCTATTTAATATCTCTTCCCGTAGAAAATTTCACCTCCGATATTTGCACAAGCCTCTTGTTATTTTCTGTCGTAAATCCAAAAGGAAATCGGGTTCTGTTTGAAAAACTTTCGATTTAAGATACCCCCACAAAAAAAGTTCAACAGAGTCAGGCCAGGGGATCGCGGAGGCCATTCTGTTGGACCACGACGACCAATCCATCATCGAGGATACATTGCATTGAGATAATTACGAACTTGTCTGCTAAAATGCGGAGGAGCGCCATCTTGCTGGAATATGATATCCATGTCAAATTCGTTTGGATTATTTTTCGCAATCTCAACTATTAACGGATGAATGAGGTTTTCCAGCATGTTCAAGTACAGTTCCTCAATAAGATTTCCGTCGATAAATAAAGGACCTACGATATGGTCGCCAAGTATTCCTATCCACACATTCAATTTTTGTTGAAATTGGGTGTGACCTTCCTGGAAAACATGGGGATTTTCATCGCACCAATATGTTACATATCGTATGTTAACAAACCCATTTTAAAAAAATGTGCATTTGTCGCTAAAACAGATATTGCGAAGATAGGATGGGTTTCTTGCAATGGATTGGGTCATGACCTCACAAAATTCAATGCGTCTATCCATACTACTTCAATCAACTGGTGTAAAATCATTATTTTGTATGGATGGAACTTATACCGTTTTATAAACTTTTTGACAGTGGTCACATCACATATCACAGCTACATGTACAGTTGATTGCTGAGAATGTACTACCATTTCACCGACTATCTGAATTTGTTTGTGTTCTGAAATTGCGGGTCGTCCAGGGTTTTTCCTATTTTGCACACTTCTAGTTGATTGCTGAGAATGTACTACCATTTCACCGACTATCTGAATTTGTTTGTGTTCTGAAATTGCGGGTTGTCCAGGGTTTTTCCTATTTTGCACACTTCCAGTTTTAATAAATTTTTGCACAAGTTCTCTTAAATACGTCCTCAAAATAGGAGGGTTGGGAAAATGTTCATTAAACATTCTTTCGTCTTCGTGAAAGTTTCGATTAGCTTCAGCAAAAATGAAAACTGCTTCAGTTTTTTCCTGCAAAGTTCGAACATTCGCCATAATTATTGTTAGTATCACCGGTTTTAACACTCAATATTCAAACGTAAGCAAACACAATAACTGAATTAAAGTGACAGAACAGAAAGACTAATTATTTCAATTGTTTTACTTCTGTTGTTTCGCCTCTTATATTTTTTGCGTTTTGCTTAATATCTTCTTCTGAAAGTGCTTTATCTCTTATGAGACGTAGCGATCTTCTCTCCTATGCCTGTGTTGCGCGTTTAGAGTGCCACAGATATAGATGACCTACAGTTTAACGCGGGCTCCGAACCACGGGAAGTGTAAACACCTACTCCAGAGAACATTTACTAGGCAGAATACCTTGCTGGTTTGCTATTGCCTTGTGAGGGAGAACGGTCGTAAAAAATCCGATGTTCCGGTACTGGGAATTGAACCCAGGATCTTTAGCGTAGAAGTCTAACGCGCTAACCTCTAGCCCACGGCCGCCTCTGCTTATTATCAGAAACAGATAATTTGGAAGTCTGTTATTTGTTTTTGAATCCATAAAATTTTCCCATAATATAAAATTATGCTCTACTCAAAGAGACTTTTCAAATAAGGTGTCACTCGACTCCCATTACCATTTTAAAAAATATTTCAAAATGGCGCCTAGCCGCCAAGATACAACATATTCGCAGTACTTACTCTTAGACATAAGTATTTCACTATTTGTTTTTTATTTTATTTTATTAGGGTTACATGTCTCAGCCTTCATATTATCCACGACATAACATTTACGGTCCAGGGCAGCCACGCTACAATTATGATCCACGACGTAATAACTCTGCTCGCAATTACCACACTCATTATGAGAATCGGTATTATGGGCAGTATAGATACCAACATCCTCCTGGCGAACCGTTTTCAATTCGCCTGCGAGTAGGAGAGCGTGAATATCCTGGCATGGGGTATACCGTACAAGCTGCTCGCCATGACGCAGCAGCCAAAGCTATAGAAGATATAAAACAGAAAGAAATGGATGACACCCAACAGTGCCCAGCAAGTGGCGAAACTGGTATTACACCTAAAATACTTTATTATGATCATAAAATCAAAACTTTTTTTACAGTAGTTCCTCAAAATGATGTGTGTAATGATCTCAATACCGAATTGAAGTCACCAATTTCATTGGTGCATGAAATAGCTTTGAAAAGGAATCTCAATGTGGCTTTCGAAGTGTTGAGTGAGAAAGGGCCCCCACATATGAAGGTCTTTATAACTCAATGTCGCGTTGGCGATTTTGAAGCCCAAGGAGAAGGCAACGGAAAGAAAATATCCAAGAAACGAGCTGCAGAAAAAATGTTAGAGGAATTGAGCAAATTAGGGCCGCTTCCCAATACAACTAACTTGGTTACGTTGAAGCGTAAACGTGTGGTCAATAAAAAAAAGCAGCGCAATTTAATTAAAGTTAACGCCGATCGAAGCTCTGCTGATTATACTGAGGAAATTAACCCCATCTCTCGATTAATCCAAATTCAACAGGCCAACAAAGAAAAGGAACCTGTCTACACTGTAAGTTAAAGTAATTACAATTTTATAGATATTTTAAAATGTGTTTGTTGATGTAGGTTGTTGAGGAGCGTGGTGCTCCGAGACGCCGTGAGTTCGTAATTGAAGCATCTGTTAACGGACATATTTCTACTGGTGTGGGACCTAATAAGAAGATTGCAAAACGCAATGCTGCAGAAGCATTGTTGACATTGTTGGGATATGCTAATACTCCTGCACCGCAGTCTACTCCTAAGCCTGTTCTTAAGGTAAATAATTTCATATATTTACTTTAAAATAGCGAAATGGGCTATTTCACCATTTCTTGATTCTTAAATAAATGTGTCATAACAGCAACATCATTTCTATATACTTCTCTATATTTTTTATATTTTGTTAAAAAGAATTATAATATATTTAATTAACTGCATTTATGAAGTTACGCTCACACCCATGCTTAACCTAAATTGATTAGGTATATCCTCCGATTTACACGCATTCAAGTGAGTCCATGTTCCGTGCTTTCGAAGTCAACATAATTGCCAGATCATGATAGGCAAATTTAAAAAAGTTATGATGGTGTTAATAAATTCTAATTTTAAAATTAATTTATCATAAAATGTGAATAAAATATTTATTCTAGAACTTATAAACTCTACTACAATTTAATAGGAACATTTCAACTGTCAATGCATATACATATTAAATACTGCTGATTCAATTATTACTTAAATTAAAATCAATTAAATTAATTGTATTAAAACTAATCGACGTGTATTTTCACTTAGTGAAATCAAATAAATATTTTATTCACTGTACCTAATGTTAAACGTAACATTAAATGTAGATTCAGTTGTCCCAGAAAATTCGTACCACCATTGCTTACAAAAATTAAATTTTAGGTTGAAAAGGAAGTGGAAACCGTAGAAAAGCCACGTAAAGTTACATTTATGGAAGAGAAGCAAGAAAATTCTGTTGGTGGTAGTGGAGGCCGTCAACTTGTTCCAGGGCTCTTACTAGTCAATGACCAGTCTGGTGCTTTCCAACAGGTGCCTACCGCTTTTTAAAATTAACATTTTATCATTATTTCGTGCTACAGTTAGTGATTTAACGAATTTTATTTTTAGAATAAAGCAAAATTGGGTGGTTCCGAGATGCTAAATTCGGGTTCTGGAAGTGCTGCAACTGAAGTAAAGAAGATGGGACAAGTGCAGGTGCCTAAGAAATCCCCACAAGTGACACAGAGTGTACGAGCCAAGGATCAGTTATTGTATTTAGCCCAACTACTTGGGGTACAAGTCCAGTTTTCTGACTTCCCGAAAGCCAACCATGAGATGTATCTCACCCTGGTATCTTTAAGCACAACTCCCCCACAGGTCTGCCATGGAGAAGGGCCTACTACTGAGACATCTCATGAGAAGGCTGCCTTGGAAGCGCTGAATGTACTTTCTGAACTGGGTTTAGATAATGTAACTCCCAACAAAGAAAATAATTCTGAAAAGTAAGTGTTTTTGCCTTTTTGTTCTGGTTTTTTGATAGAACATTCTATAATGATTTATTTTTAGTGTTCATGGTGGTGGTACCGCTAAACCCCAAGTGGTTCCAAAAGCAGGGCTGAACCAAAATGGAATCAAGAAGTAGAAATAAAAAACTAGGAACTCCCGTATCTGTACCAATGAAGAGTATTATAGTTTAGAGTCATGTTTGCAAAAGTATATAATGTTATAGCACTTATACCTTATTTTCATTGGTACAGGATGTTTTATTTTATGAGTTCCATGCGGCCATGTCGCAATTTAACTAAGAATTTTTATGTGATTTCATAACATATAATCTTATATGCAATGATTTCATGTATGTGTAAATCATATATTGCTTGTGCACTGGCTATATATCGGTGCATATCCCCATTGGGTTTTACTGGGCAGAAAGCCACAATAGGGAACACAGTAGCTCAGAATTGATTTACAGTATTTGGGAACTTGCCAACTTAATTTTTTTGTTGATATAAAACTGTGACTGTATAATGTAAGTAATTTTATTTATTGATATCGACAAATAAAAATAACACATGCATTTAATGAGAAGCCATGTGGCTTCCATTAAGCGTAAATTAGATGTTCTCTAGTGCTACGCAATTCTGACTGCTGCAAAAATTAAAGTTTGTCGATTTCAGTATTCCAGGGGCATTTCTATTTCCCCGTATTTCTTAAGTTTGTTTGCATTATTTTTAATCTATTTTATGTGACATAACCTTTACATATTAAAACAAGCGATGATAAAATCATTGTTTTTTATTAAGCTCTACATTTTTTTATCATTTATAATGTGCTTTTAATTTCATGTGATTTATAATGTATGTGTTTTTAATGTTGGCTCCTTTGAAATTGAAATCAATAAACATTATACTTATTATTGTAATTTTTACTAATAATAAATGACTTTATTGACATATAACATCAATCTAGGATGAGGTTCGGCAGACGAAAACCAGTTCTGTTCCACTAACTATACCTTTCGGAGTAATAGTTAAAAAAAATGTTGATGTTTAAAATTAGTGTGGTCTTCGCATGTGCTTTTCAATGGTTTTATTACTAAAATTAAAATGTAAATAAATACGAAATGTATAAATAATTGAATTGATGAACAGCTATTTTGACATTTGATGATGGCTGAATTTACTTTGGGAAAAATTAAATTTAGGCGATTGTTATATACATATAATCTCTGGTGTTGCTGTACCTACTGAACATTTTCTTGTAGTTGTATGATCTGATATCTACAGATTTGAATTTGTAAGGTTTTATTAACAAATTTAATTTTAAATAAAAAGGAGATGTTCTTATTGTTTTCTCGGTATACGCAGTGTCGAGGCAAGACAAAATTGGTATTTAAAAATGAGAAAGGTATAATGATTGAAGTGCGAGTATAATTCATCAAGTGGCATGCAACTGTAACTTGAGTGGTGGAATTCTGTGGTAACTTAGTAAAATGTAAATAGAATATATACATACGCTCTTACAGTTGGTTTGTAACTTGCGCAATTGTACAAGTTTGTCATAAAAATGTAAGGTATATCTACCATTCTCATAATGAACACACTTGTAAGATAAATAAATACGTTTCTGGTCTTATTAATAATATACACTCTTCGTTCAAAGAGAGACCCATAATACCTACAAAAACGTATACCTACCTACGCTTCCAGTAATCAAAGGATTAAAACAAGCTTATATAGAAACAAGAGCCATATGAAGCACTAAGATAATTGAAAAAGCACTAATGAATAAGCGGAAATTGGGTTACAACTAGCAGAGTTTTTGTATTTTGTTGCAACATTTTCAGGTATATATAAAAGCAGTGCCACTGTTATTAAAAGAAGAGTAACAATGGACATTTTTGAATAGTGGCTTCGTTGGTGTTATTAGGTATACATATTTTACCTGAAATTCTGTGGTTTGCGAACACCTCCATCGGAAATAAAAGTCATATTAGAATACAAAGAAAACATTATATACCCTTAAACAGCATTAGTAGATTGCTGTTTACAATATCAAATGAAGAATATTTTGAACTTAAATGGCAGATTTAGAAATACTGAAAGCCCATACAGGACATGCATCTAAGGAATTTTGATACTTCTTGCATGTAATGCTACATTTTTCTAGACTTTTTTCTTACTTTTCTGTTTTAATTTATGTTAAGTCAAAATACCCAATACATAAATTGTTATGTTATAAAATAAAATATTCATTGTTTATCATGCTGTTAGTGTAGCAATTTCATTTAAAGACGACTTTTTACCACAAGTACTTACCTTTGTTAAAATTAAACTGCAGAAGTGTTTTTAAAGTAAATAGAAGGCCATCACTATTATTGAAGTATGTATTATGTAACAACAGGAAAACAAAGCCTAGAGTAAAATAGTAAATATATCTAGATTTTTTATGAAATAGTTACTATGTTTTTGTTTATGTAATGTTTTATTATTTTTCATAACAATAAAGTCCTGAACGTTTCCAAGTTTTAGGACTAATACCAAAAATTGCTTAAGTAGTCAACTATTATTCATAAATTATATATCAAAGAACATCAAGTAACGATTTAACCGTAAAAATAAATAATAAAATTTTAACTCTTCTAAATAAATAATTAATCAGTCTTCCAAGTATTGGGTACGTAGTTTTCATGGTTTGGACGATTTTATGGGCGATCCTTACCAGGTGTCTTTGAAAAGCATCTTGTGGGCGCATCCTTGTCTGGGTCATATGGAACATCATTGAATCCATTGTTCGCAAAGTCACGCCGAATCATGTTGTGGTAGATAATATGACCAACTTTTATATAGGCAGCTGTTAAACACTCTCCTTGATCAAGGTAGTCCTGGACCATTTTCCACACATCTTCCCCAGAAGGTCCATAAAAGCGAGAAGATGAATCTGATTCAGAATTTGTATTATCTGAAGAAGCCTCAGACACTGGCATTAGAGGAGACCTCGGGGATTCATAAGGAGCTACAACAGAATTCAAAGTTCTATTAAAAAATTTTTCAGGCATCAAATAAGAAAAGCCTTTACAATTTGCAGCTGACCTAGAAGCTATAGTTTTCCAAGAAGCTGCAGATGAACTAGTCCTCGAAGTTACATCAGAGAAAGCTAAAGATATAATGTGCCTTAAGAGGTTATATTAACAATTATACAAATACCCAACCCGGAAAGTTTTTATTATAAGCAGTTAGCCAAGAAGTAGCTGCAGATGATCCAGAACTTGATGGTATACTATCAGCTGACAGGGAAGCTGTTCCAACTCCATCAAAGGTCGAACTTGTAGCACATTTGTTATATCTACTTCGCCTAGTATCAGCAGTCAAACCATAACTCTTGGTGTTGGTTGTTGTAGCAGATGAAATTGCAGCTGTAACACAAATCATACATGGATATAATAGACAGTATATCAGACTTCCGACATAAAGATGTTTACCATAAGAAGGTGCAGTAAAACCAAAACTTGAAGCTGCATCCAATACAACTAAAATCGTAACATAAGTTAAAGCTGTTTTATGAACTGTATCAAAGAATGAACATTGAGCACTTTTACCGTTTGCAGGTGGTCCAGAATCTTCAGTTGAACCAGAATTTGGAGTGGTATCAACAGAAGAACTGGAACCAAAACTTGAAGCTGCGTCCAATACAACTAAAATCGTAACATAAGTTGAAGCTGTTTTATGAACTGTATCAAAGAATGAACATTGAGCACTTTTACCATTTGCAGGTGGTCCAGAATCTTCAGTTGAACCAGAATTTGGAGTGGTATCAACAGAAGAACTGGAACCAAAACTTGAAGCTGCGTCCAATACAACTAAACTCGTAACATAAGATAAAACTGTTTTATTAACTGTATTAAAGAGTGAACATTGAGCACTTTTACCATTTGCAGGTTTTCCAGAATCTGCAGCTGAACCAGAATTTGGAGTGACATCAACAGGAGAACTGGAACCAAAACTTGAAGCTGCGTCCAATACAACTAAACTCGTAACATAAGATAAAGCTGTTTTATTAACTGTATCAAAGAGTGAACATTGAGCACATTTACCATTTTCTGGTGGTCCAGAATCTGCAGTTGAACCAGAATTTGGAGTGGTATGAACAGGAGAACTGGAACCAAAACTTGAAGCTGCGTCCAATACAACTAAACTCGTAACATAAGATAAAGCTGTTTTATTAATTGTATCAAAGAGTGAACATTGAGCACTTTTACCATTTGCAGGTTGTCCAGAATCTGCAGCTGAACCAGAATTTGAAGTGGCATCAACCGGAGAACTGGAACCAAAATCTGAAGCTACGTCCAGTACAACTAAATTCATAACATAAGATAAAGCTGTTTTATTAACTGTATTAAAGAGTGAACATTGAGCACTTTTACCATTTGCAGGTTTTCCAGAATCTGCAGCTGAACCAGAATTTAGAGTGGCATCAAGCGGAGAACTGGAACCAAAATCTGAAGCTACGTCCAGTACAACTAAACTCATAAGATAAAGCTGTATTAAGCTGTATTAAAGAGTGAACATTGAGCACTTTTACCGTTTGGAGGTGGTCCAGGATCTGCAGCTAAATCAGAATTTGGAGTGGCATCAACGGCAGGACTGGAAAGCGCATCAAAATATTCCATTATCCAATTTGGAGAAGCACTGTGTAAATTCAAATCAAAATTATCAAGAACATCCCTAAATCTTCTAAAATTCGCTTAGATCCAGAAGGTGTTGCGGAATTAGAAGATTTTTCAGAGTTAGGACAAGCAAATGCAAATATTTGTAATATATATTGAAAATACCTAATGACAGTTGTACGTTTTTGTTTTTAATAGTAATTTTTCAGATATTTTAAAGTTTTATTCATTTATTGATTATAACAAAATGTATCATTAATTATGAACTAATAAAAAATAATAAAATTGACGTAAGTAATGCGCGTTTGTTTTTTCCCGCCCAAAAGAAAATGCACCAATAGTAATACCTAATTTTAAATATAAATCTTCATGGACGAAACTACATATTTTAGACCTTCGTAACCCTATACTAAGTTTCACAATAAACTGTGATATAAATAAATAATAAATTGCAGTAATTCACCAAAACATATTGAATTCAATTTCCAACATTGAGAACACCCTGTATCACACAGTTAAATATACTATAGCAGGGTAGGACTCAGTACAACTTACACAAATTTAAGAAAATTAGTGTTTGTTGGAATACTGTGTGGGTATTTGTGATTTGTAGAAAGGGCAGTTCTAGTCCTAATAAGACAAATTCAGGTTTCATTTTATATTTTTTTAAGGGAATCTCTTTATTTAGGGCATCAGTACAATGAATTTCCTTTTCTTCAAACGGCGAAAAATAGTAACTGAAATAAAGAATAACCAAATATTTACGCGCGATTGATAGTAAAGCACAAAGTTAGAAATCCGGGGACCATGGTAGAGTAGTGGTCGCAGCGCTTGACTCCCGAGTTATTCTACCAAAGTCGCTCAGGTTCGAATCCTGAGTAGGTATTGCACTTTCCCAAGGTGTTTGTGGTGTTTTAGTTGTAGTTGGGGTTTAGGGTTTTTCAAGGGAGGGGCATGTTAGAGCCGTGAAATAGCACGAAATTTGCTGAGCCAGCATAG
This sequence comes from Limonius californicus, assembly GCA_014611495.1. Lineage (NCBI taxonomy): Eukaryota > Metazoa > Arthropoda > Insecta > Coleoptera > Elateridae > Limonius > Limonius californicus. Next base: position 12,723 of record JABXWE010006829.1, read on the forward strand.
GCTGGGTGGGATGGGAATCATGGAGTTGCCTTTGGCAATTTCATGTTTCTTCAAAAAAAAAGTTAGAAATCCATTTACGAAATGTTATGAAATATTTAAAGTTTGCAGGATCCTTATTATGTATTCCATGAAAATACAAATCGAGCTGTGATAATACTATTTGAAGCAGTGCGTGGTAAGGAAAAAGTTTTTAACAGTACTTATTACTTTCGGAAGAAGGAGAGTGTGTGGAATTATTGGCTAGAATTAAAGGACAAAACCTTGCCGAAAAGCAGAAAAGGTGTTGATCAGCCATTTCTTCTATGGAGCTGAGTCCCTTTTCATTTTCACTTTCCCTGTCACCTATTTCGTACTTATACTTTCTATATTAAATCTTTGCTAAACAGGCCCGTCTAATGGAACTACAAGGCTCAAGCTTCAGCGTAACGATTGTTAAGCAATCTGTAATTGAGTGTAACCCAATTTGACAGTGGCTATCTTCAGCAATCACTAGATTGAGTAGTAATAAGTTATATAATAAAAACATATATCTGTAGCTGTTGGTAATCGTCCAAATTCCTTTAAGTTATTTGACAGCCCACAAATAGGGTTGGCAGTTTTAACCGGTTGAAATTGCTTTGGTCAAAATGAGTTCTGATCATCAGCGCAAAAATTAAAAATAGATACACGTAATACAGGGGTCAGTCTTACATATTTTCACACAAAATATATAAAAAAAATAACTCTTATATAAATTATTAGTAAATTTATATAAACAACATTGTAAAAACCTGTAGTTTAAGTAACAACTTTCAAAAAAAATCGAAAGATAAATTTTTGTCATGGATGAAAAAGTTTAAATTTTTATATCTTATAGGAACAATTTTGTAGTCAGTATATTCTCTTCTAGTTATTGAGAAAAATAGTGGCCAAGAGATCAAATAGTTACTAATCGCATATTTTTTATAGGGAATATAAACATATATTTGCTTATAAGCATAAATGAACAAAAATAGAGGAAATTGCTTCATGTATGTAGAAAATATACAAATTAAATGTGCAATGTGTGATAATAGCTTTTCTGAAATTTATTTTATAGACATACTGTTTTTGGTGCAGTACCAATTTTTAGAATGAAGTTGCCATGAGTTTTTCACATAGACTTAGAGGGATCACGCTGAAGAATGTAATTGTATTAACAATTGCGCTATTAGGAGGGCCTACCACACCACAAAACAAAAATGGTCAAACAAATGTAACTAATGAAACTGTTTAAAGCATCCACTTTTATTTTGTATGTCCACTGCATTAGATTGTCTGAAATAAATCCCATGCAAAAACATTTAATATTGTTCATGTTCTAGAACTGCCGTTGAGGTCAATTACTCTAATCATTTTGAAATAAAAAAATTGATTTTGGTTGTTCATTAACGTCTGGTTTATTAAATTTAAAAAGGCTCAAGGGGACCTACCTTCAACTGCTTATGGCGAAGGAGAAACTGCCCATAAATAGCTCTGTTTCGGTTATTGCTTATATTATCATCTTCAATGCTTCAGTTTTTCATTGAGAATTTAAGTAGTGTTGTTAGAAAAGTCATATTATGTATTACCTATCAACTAAATCAATATGTATCTCTGTAGTCAAACAAGAGAGGTTGCTCAATAGATAGAGTACAAAAAAGTTTTTAAGACACCAAACAGTGGAGTCTCTTTAATCACATGAAAAGAAATATTTCATAAATGTTATTTGATATTTTGTTGAATGCATTTGGGGGAGATGATGAAGAAAAATGATGGTATATAGTTGGTTATATATTTAGAAGCAATAATTTTATAATTATAATTTTTGCTAGATGCTAATAAACGTTTTTTTTTTGTTTTTGGTAGCCGATATGTTTTAGTTCTAGTTCAATATGGCATGACTGGAATCGTTGCTAAATATTTATTTTAAGATGTTCTTTATATCTATCATCTGAATGACAACTTCATCAGCGGGCCTAAAAAAATAAACAAATTCTTTAATCTAGTAACTAACCTGTTATGGCTGCACTTTTACTATTATAGGTAGGTACTCATAGTCATGTGTGATTATCGTTAATTTTTTTAAGTTTTACATTTTTAGTGCACATATTTGTGTATTGTGATTTAGAGGTTTATACAATATTCTGTCATACTTCCCGTTCCCCTCTTTTTATTCAAAATTAATAGATTAAAATTTAAGCATTCTATTAAGTCTCACACCATTATCATATCCATATAAAGTGATCTTTCAGTAGTGACATCAATGAACTGCTACTCTTCATAATCACAATTTAATATGAGCAAAGTTGTGTTCACAAAAATCTCGTATTACTTTTAATTTCATATCTTAGTATTGGACTGAATTTTAGTTAATATTACAAAATGTTAACTCTCTGTTGATTTTTAATTGCTTAACAAATTTAATAACATCAACATTTTGCCATAGTTGAAGGTTTTGGCATTGGAATTCAAACAAGTCTTTCTTAAAATAAGTTGATAAATTTTATCAGATGAAAAATCAACAGTTATGCCATAAAAGCCCTTGCGGTTATCATATCAAATATCTGTGCCATGATGTTTTGATACATTAAAGAGTTTTTATTTAAAGAATAACCACCGCAGTTTATTCTTTTTTGTTGTACAAAAGACTAATAAATATTATAAATTTATTACATGTGTTCATCTGCATTACAGAATTAAAAATATCAGTTGTTTTAATCATATGTTTATCTATGTGTATTACCATTAATACCCACATTGGGTACATTGTATTGGTTCTTACATCTACCCTTAATTGTACGCCACCCATTGACTCGTACTGATCTGTACTGTGTTAATTGGTTCAGTTAGGGTTTGTGTTGGTTTATTTTAAATGGGCCATTTATTAAATTTTTTGTTTCTTTATTATTATTATTATTATTAAAAACTATAAAATTTTTCCTGGATAATTTGGTGTTTTTGTTTGTTGTGCTAATACTCTATGAAAACTAGAGCAACTTCTCCGTATTTCAGCAAATGAATATTGATGTTCAAACACATATTGTGGTTAAAAACGAATCACGAAGCTACTAATAAGAAAAGTACTCGTACCTCTTGAATCGACATGAAATTCATTACTGTTATTACATTGTGTTTTTCTGTTTACTCATGGTGAGGCATGAGAGCCATGGTAGAGCAGTGGCCGACACGCCTGGCTTTAATTATTCTACCAAAGTTGCTTTTGTTCAGTTGCTGAGCACTGTTTTTCTCAGGGTATTTGTGGTGGTTTAGTTTCAGTTGGGGCATGAGTTTTTTGAAGGTTGGGGTATGTTAGACCTGTTGTTCAGCACAAAGGTGCTGAGCTGGGATAAGCTGGGTGGGAAGGGATATACACACAACTGCTTAAAAAAAAATAGCCGATAGAAAAATTGTAGGTATCTTCTGAAGGTAGCTTACAAAATCTCAAAAACTGTTAAATTAACATTTATTCTACCTCAAGAATAAATTACAAAAAGTAGGTAAATAATCAGTCTTTCTAGTATTATACAAATAGATTTCCTAATTTAGACTGAATTTATGGGACATCCATACGAGACTCCTTCGATTTGCATTCTGTAGGCTCATCTTCATTTGAAATTGAATCGGAACTTGTATCGTCTAAAGATATTGCAGCTAAAGCAGACCTCAAAGATTGGAGCTCAGGGGATGTAGGTAAAGCTGCAAGTAAAAACAAAATTCTATTGAAAACTGCCAGATACCAAATCAGAAGAAATTTTACCATTTCTAGCTAAGCGAGGGGCTGCAGCTAAATTAGTACGCAAAGTTGCAGCACATAAAGATGATACTGTAATATAAGTTGTATTAGCAATTACACAAGAGTTCCAACATGTACGGCTTTTACCAAAAGCGGGTAACCAAGGTGGTGTAGGTGTAGAGGGAAAATTGAAACCTGAGTCCCCACCTCCATATGGATTGCTGGGACAAGAAAAAATTGACCCCGAAGCTGTTCTACCATGCGCAGTAGTAGGTGTAGCGGAACCAGAGCTTAACGATACATCAGCAGTTGCAGAAGAAATTTTACCATTTCTAGCTAAGCGAGGGGCTGCAGCTAAATTAGTACGCAAAGTTGCAGCAGATAAACATGATACTGTAATATAAGTTGTATTAGCAATTACACAAGAGTTCCAACATGTACGGCTTTTACCAAAAGCGGGTAACCAAGGTGGTGTAGGTGTAGAGGGAAAATTGAGACCTGAGTCCCCACCTCCATATGGATCGCTGGGACAAGAAAAAATTGACCCTGAAGCTGATCTACCATGCGCAGTAGTAGGTGCAGCGGAACCAGAGCTTGATGGTACATCAGCAGCTGCAGAAGCTGTAATTAATCATACATGGATATATTGGCAACTGTATCAGAGATCACACAGACAAAGTTTTACCAAAAGGAGCTGCAGTTGAATTAGAACTTGAACCCATATCGAAGGCTGTTGTAACTATAACAAAAGTTAAAAATGCATTATAAACTGTATCATCTTTGAACATGGGGTACTTTTACCATTTGGATGACCAGAAGAACTGCGAATTACATTAGAAGTTGAAGCCATATCGAAGACTGTTGCAACTATAAGACAAGTTAAAACTGCATTACAAACCATATCAGTATTGAACATGGAGTACTTTTACCATTTGCATCAGTAGAAGTAGCGGAAGGTACCACATTAGCGGTTGAAGATGTCGAAACACGTAAGATCAAATTGAAATCATCCACAATCGTCGTTAAATCTTCAGTTTTGTTAGATCCAGAAGATGCAGCCGAATTAGTAGTGTTGTGGGAATTAGAAGCCATTGCAAATGGCAATCAAACTTCAAAATACACGATGGCGGTTGTACCTACCTATGTCATGGCGACAGACTCTAGATTGTTGGTCTTCTAAAAAACTTTGTTGTATTTATAGTAATCTTTCGGCAGTTTTGGAATTTTATTCATTTATCGATTATTACAAAATATAAAATGAATTATCAACTAATTAAAAATAATAAACTAGATCTAAGTAATGTATATGTGTTCTTTCCCGCCTAAACGAAAATGCACCAGTATTAACGCCCGGTTTTAAAAATAATGGGGATCCTATAGTGACTTTACAATCCAATCGACAAACGATTATATTCCTTTCCCTGTCCGTCTCGGGTACTAAAGCAGTCTATTTAAACGCTAGAAAGCAAAATGCAGCCAACACAAAAGACAGTAGGGACCTACACCTAATGTACGAAAAAATAAATTTCTAGCAGAGTTTTGGCATTGTTCTGATTTTAAGAAAATTAGATAAGGATTGACGTTGGAGTTTGCGTGCATAATGTTCTTAAAGGATGCTAATTTGTAATAAGTTAAAATCATATCGTTAAATTAATTCCACATATGTCATAAACGTAGGTTGCTTTTTTGGAACCGTACCATACTAAATTCAACAATAATTCGTGATATGTTAAAAATAATAAATTGCAACAATTCATCGAAATGCATTGAATTCAATTTTCAATAGGAGAACATCCTGGAACAGCACTGAATTATACTGTAACAGTGTAAGACATAGTACAACTTATACAAATCGAAAAACATTTACGGGAACTTTAGTGAATATAGTGTACGTACATAAGCTAATGTAAAGTAGTACTCGTGCTTGTATTCATGTAGTAAACAGGCAATTTAATACATAATATTAGGTTTGCCAGGATTGTCTCGATTCAAACCTAAAGAAAAATAATTTTTGAGGGTTGGAAAAGGAGTGTGAAATGATTAATAAAAACTTATTACATATGTAATATATAGTTTCTAGCAATCAATACAAAAGTAACAAAATTGTCTTACTATATAAGTATATTCGTTTATTATTATTTATAAGTAGACTGATAAGAAAATTAAATTTTAATAAAATAATATAATAGTCAGGACAAACATATTTTGTACACATAATGTAACATATATTCTGTATGAAATATGGTCTTAATATAGTAATTAACGTATATGACTGATGTACGGAAGATTAATAAACAACGTTAGGTACCTCATGACAATATTATTTAGTGTTTCCAAAATACAATGTTTGTCGTTTTGTACACTTGCTACCAGAGACTTCTGTACTGGAACTATTAAATAGGAGTTTATGTCGCTGTCGAAGTCAAAATTATCTTTTCCGGTTGCTGTAGCACCCAGGGAAGAAATATTTAAAGACACACCCTATACACGCAAAAATTTAAACTATACATTTTTATTGACACAATCTAGCGTTTCATTCTAAATTGTTTATATTTGTACATAAGTAATATAATAAATGTTAAAATGTTGTTATCATACGTCTTGGTTTCTCTGAAATATTTTTTTGAAAACCGGAAGCCCAAAGAATGATGGCAATGGTGGGGTCAAAATGTCAGTGTTGGTAAACCAACATAATATATTAAGGTTATGGTTACATTTTGAATGTGTGTTAGGAAGTGGTTAGGAACATTAGTTATTGCCTACTGGAAAGTTGCTGGCCTATTTCCCCTATTTGTCAAGGAAGCAGGTAAATAATAAAGAGTGTATTTCTTGCTTCAATGTAATTTTTGTATAATTATCTCTTATAAGGACGACTTTGCCTTTTATTTTTATATGATTTATGTATTTTAAACATTGGTTTAATATTTACGTGTTTTAAGGGAATAATCGTATTTGGATCATCGCCATAATGGATCTATTTCTTGCCAAAGGAGGAAAAGTAATAATTGAATTAAAAAACAAACGAATGTTTAAAGGCAATCTATTAAAAAGTGCAAAGTCAGAAATTCATTTAGGAAATGTTATAGAGTATGCAGAGCATGTAAAACTAGTTAGTGCTTATATGGTGTTTCACCAAAGTGCGATTAAATCGATGAAAATATTGTTGCAAGAATCGACTCCTACAGAGAAACCTGATAGCAGTATTACTGGCAGAAAAGGAGAGTGTGAACGGTTAATGGTAGTACCTGCCGGACAAAGAATAGTTATTGAACTGAAACTTAATCAGATATTTGAAGGTGATTTACAGAAAGCTACCAAAACACGAATCGATGTAATAAATGTTGTGGAACATCCTGAGCGAATTAAACTGAGAAGTGATTGTGTATCTTTCTTTGAAATAGAAATTATATCTGTGAAGATACTGCTTCAAGAATTACCTGATACAGGAAAACTTCTTAGTAACATCATTGCAATTGAAAGAAAAGAATACGATCGGTTAATGAATGTGGCTGATCAATATATTTATATTACAGAAAAGGGCCAAAGATATTTCGCTGCTATTGAAGATTTAAACTTTAGCGAAAGTATAGGTGTTGTTGCACTTTGGAGTAACAGTAGCCAGTTTCGAAGTCTAGCTGCTTTAGCGATATCAACATTGCATCACGTTTACATATTTGACCTGAAATCCTTTGATTTACCAACATTTCCATCTGAGCTAAAAGCCATCTTAGAATCAGAATACCCAGAGAAAGTAGCACATGATTCAACAGCATTGGTAGATTGGTTGACATATATTTACAAACTGAAATTAAAGAATTTTAGCGATACACAAATGGCAGATGTAAAAATTCAGACCCATGTTACAGGACGTACGCCACAGAAATATCGAAACTTGTCAGAATGCGTTGCACAATATTTTAATTTTCCTGGTTCATTTTTAACCAAAGCTTTGGATATGCCTGCAGAGGACTGGGAGCAGCGACCTTTAAATGATGTTCTAAAACATAAAGCAGCACAACTTGCAACTTATTTAATTAGTTTAAAGGACAAGCAGAAAACGATTCTACTGAAAGATTGTTTTGATGCCGTGGAAGCAGGTTCGCAAGGTTTGTTACATTTTGCCATGGTACATAAATCATCAAAATAAAGATATTGCTTTAATGTAACTACTTAATAGTAGCCGGATGTGGTCTTACATGTTTGTCAATTTTTGTTTAGTTTTTAATGTGATTTACTTTAAACAGAAATGTACAATATTAAATGTTATGAAATAGAATAAAGTAAATTTATGCTTTCTGCCTAATTTTATTGTTGTGTATAACACTTGTTTGATCATGAACAAACATCTTAAAAAGATACTTTTAAAATATTAATTTCCTTTCTGGACATGCCTATAGCAATAAGATTAAAGCAGTATCTACAGCATATTTTACAACGCCTGGAGAACGTACATCTTTTGGTTAGGTCTGGATTTGTTGGCATATGTTGTGAATACTCTCAAATATGCTACTTTTATGTGTAATTTTGAATTTCCTAATTCTATTAGAACCAAATCAACAAAGTGGGTACAAGTGTAATGTATATGTTACGGATATATGGCTTAAGTAAGAGTATGTAAAAATGAAAGTAGTATAGTGGTATAATGTTGCTACAAATATAAAGTCTGAATTGCCTAGTTCTATTATGACCCAAACAGCGTTGTCTAATAAAGAAAGAACAAATAAATTACAGATTTAGGGGTGGGGTATACAGGGTGTTTCCAAATAAGTGCGAAAGTTTTTAGGGGGTGATTCCTTGTCGAAAATTAAAGGGGGTCTTTCATGTAAACAAAAGCTCTTAGGCCTGCCCTTGAAAAGTTACACGCTTCCAAAAATGGAAAAAAAAATAGTTTTTTTTGCTTTTGTGAAATTGTTGAAGAGTTAAAGAAATGGCATTTTGTGGACGTGTTCTACCAATAAAAACGCTACCTACGAATTTTTTTAAAATTTTGTTGTGATCTTTTAACGGGGTGAAACATGCAACCCTTTTTCCATTTTTTACCAGAACTTTTTAACAAAATAAAATTTCTTGATTTAAATGATATCTGTTGAAAAGAATGATTTAGTGCTAAACTTTTTTAACTCTTATGTTGTTTCCGTAAAAGCAATAGTTTCTTAATAAAAAAATAAAATACAACATCGTGCATGAACGGATCTTCTGCAAACCCTAGTATAGGTGGCTGTCACGGTTTCTTTGCACAAATTATGACTTCAATCGTAGTATCTAATAGCTGGCTGTCAAGTCGCTTTGATTTTTATGTGGTAGCTGAAAGTTCAATTGCTTTTTAAATCTTCAATATGAATAATTACACTAACGCTGAAATGGCCGATATGCATTTTATGTGTGGTCGTGCCAATGGAAATTCTTTGGAAGCTAGACGGTTCTATGCAGAGATGTATCCTCAGCGCGTGATACCTCATCACACAATTTTTGCACGTCTTCACCAACGTCTCTGTGAAAGGAGGGACTTTTCAAAAACGAAAAACTGATTGTGGTCGTCCACGAGTAATAAGAACGGTGGCACTGGAAGAAGAGGTTCTTAATATGATTGAAGATCGTCCGGAATTAAGTACAAGGCAAATTGCTGAAACACTAAATGTTTGCAATAAACTAATCTGGAAAATTTTAAAGGATCACCAATTGTATGCTTACCATTTTCAACGGGTCCAGGCACTTTTGCCGCGAGATTTTCCCCATCGAGTACACTTTTGTCAATGGAGTCTTCAAATGATTACCCAAAATACTCAATTTTTAGAAAACGTATTATTCACTGACGAATCTAACTTTTGAAGGCAAGGGATTACAAATTTTCATAACAACCATCTATGGGCCGAAGATAACCCACGTGCAATTCAAGAAGGTCGGTACCAACATGAATTTTCACTTAACATGTGGGTCGGAATTAATGGCGAAAATGTTATTGGACCGTATTTTCTACCGTTGAAGCTAAATGGTGCATCCTATACAAATTTTCTCCAGGAGCAGCTTTCCATTTCACTTGAAAATGTTACACTAGCTATTCGACCACGAATGTGGTTTATGCACGATGGTGCGCCTGCCCATTTTAGCATAACTGCTCGTCAGTACTTGGACGACGGGTATCCAAATCGTTGGATAGGCCGAGCAGGACCCCAACCTTGGCCTCCTAGATCTCCAGACTTAAACCCCTTGGACTTTTGCATCTGGGGTCACCTTAAATCCTTGGTTTATACGACCCCCATTGAATGTGTAAATGATTTAAGGAATCGCATCATTGCAGGCTGCGAGACAATCCAAAACACACCCGGAATATTGCAGTTGCACACAATGTATATATTATATTCTGTATAAAATATAGCCCTAGTATAGTAATCAACATGTATGATTGATGTACGAGAACATTAATATTAATAAATAACTTTACTTCATGACATGTGTGGACATGTGCGGAAACCCAATAAAACAAAAGATTGAATGAAAGAAATAAATAAACCGACAAAAAGCCAAACGAGGCGAACGAGGTAGTGATATTATAAAACCCCTGTAATGTTTGACAATAAGTAGTGAGTTGGACATGGCATCAAAGTGGAAATTGTGGAAACAACAATTCGAATGATAGGCAGTAGCCACAAGTTTAGCAAAAAAACCTAAAGATGTACAGGTAGCAACGTTTATGCTGATAATTGGCTCCGATGCGGCAGTCATTTACAACGCCCTTACCTGGACAGAAGATGTGGTAAAAGACTTGGCTAATGTACAAAACAAATTCGAAAAAAAAATTGTGCCACAAATAAACGTCGCATATGAGCGTTACATCTTCAATAAATCACAAGGACCAGAGCATTCATTCGATGTACTTCCTGATGAGGAAAATAAAAAATGCAGTTATGGTGCACATGAAGACAGCCTGCTCTGCGACAGGTTTGTGTGTGATATATACCTATGGCAACAGCCTAAGAACAAGACTGCTAGAAGAAGCAAAACTAGATTTGAACAAAGCTATAAGCATCTGCAGGATTAATGAACAGGCAAAAACGAAACCAAACACCATCAACGAGAGCGCTGAACTGCAAGTGGACGCAGTGAAACCAAAAAAACAAGCAGGAAAAAGTCACAAAACAGAACGAAGAATATGATTGCAGAAGATGCGGCACGAGACAAGGGAAGAAGTCCTGTTCAGCATACCAGAAAAAATGCGAACGCTGCAACAGACAGGGACATTTCAAGAAGATGTGCAGAGCAAAAGAAGTAAAAACAGTTCGAGTAAACCAAAGTGAGGATGATGATGAACAGGTCCTGTACGTTTCAGCACTCGAAGCAAATGAAGAAGGAAGGTGCGACTGGTTTGAAACCTTAACACACCCGAAAAGGTGCAAGGTCAAATTCAAATTCGATTATGGAGCTCAATGCAATGTGATCACCAAAAGCATAGCTGAAGCAGCCGACCAAAAAATACAATCATCCAAGGTAAAATGACTATTATCATACTCAAATCATGCACTAAAAGTTGTAGGTGATACCTCAGTAAAAATCAGAACCAGACGTCATCACCGAACAATTAAATTTATACCTAGTAGTTGACTAAAATGTGCAACCAGCATTGGGAAAGGACACTTTGGTAAACTTAGGTTTAATAAAACGATTTAGTGTATACACCCCTCAGCTGAAATGTTCAAAGGTATTGGAAAGGATATGAATAGGAAGTAGATTTATAGTCGATGATCCAAAACTACCAATAAGTCCAGCACACAGGATACCATATACAATCCAAAACAAAGTGACCGAATTGGAACGAATGACGGAAATGGGAATAATTGAGCCTATAAACAAGCTAGTTTAAAATTAAATAAGGAAAAATCGAAACATGCCCAACAAAGTAAATTTCTAAGTCAGTTATAACAAAAGAAGGTCTACTGCTAGATCCAGAAAACGTAGAGACAATTATTAGATTAAAAACGCCAACGACAGGAAAGGAATTGCAACTTTCTAGGAATGGCAATGGTACCTTGCCAAATTCATTCTGAACTTAGCAGATCTATCAGCACCCCTAAGAATACTGTTAGAAAAAGAAAGTTAATGGACATGGGACTACCAACAAAACAAAGCTATACAAGAAATAAAAGAAGTGTTAAAAAATCCGCCAGTTCTAGGTTACTTCAACCTGAAGGTACCAATAGTGCTATCTGTCGATGTCAGCAGCACCGCTGTAGGAACAGTATTACTACAAGAAAACCGACCAGTAGCATACAGTGCAAAGTCGTTGACAAAGGCTCAAAGAAACTGCAGCCGGTTAGAAAATGAAAGGAAATCAACCGGTGATAGAAACAGATCACAAGCCCCTAGAAGCAATCTTCAAAAAAAAACTATTTGCGAAGCACCAGCAAGACTACAAACAATCTATTCGAAGTAATACCATGCAACCCGATAGTAAAATATAAAAAAGGGGTAGAATTATTCATAGCGGACATATTAAGTAGAGATTGCCAACACACAAAAGAAAAAGACATGAAGGACAGTCCAAATACACTTCTAATACACGTAGCTATCCCAATGTCAAACGATAGGACACCAGAACTAGCAGTTGAAATACAAAAGTACTGCACTTATAAGGAGCAACTGGCATACTACAAAGGCTTATTGTTTAAGAATGATCTAATGTTAATCCCGACAGAAATTAAGCTATACAAGGAATCCTAAGAATGGCACGACGGTGTTTTCTGACCTGATATGACCAAAGATAAAAAATTACGTATCCAACTGCAAAATGTGTTTGAAAAAACAAAGAGATAATATGAAAGAGTCGCTAAAATTGCAAACAGCATGGTCAATGGTAGTATTGGACATCTTTTATTTAAAAGAAAAAAACTACAAAGTAATCGCAGACGGATATTCAGGATTTTAAGTTTTCGAACAGTTGCCAACCATGAACAGCAACACAGTCATTAAAGTACTGAAGATATGGTTTGCTTTACATGGAATTCCAGACGTATTAGCAACAGACAACGGAAGACTGTTCACATTGGAAGAATTTCAGAAGTTTAAAAGGGAATGGCAGTTCGACCACTGATTCTCAAGTCCTGGATTCCCTCGGTCAAGCGGATTAGCGGAAAGCTATGTACAAGAAGCAAAGAACGTGATAGATAAGTGAAACGAAGAAAATTGTGATCTTTATCTAGCACTCCTACATCATCGCAACACACCACGTGACGACCTTAGTTCGCCAGTTCAAAGACTCATGAGCCAAAGGACACAAACATTGATACCAACAAAAAAGAAGCTGTTAAACCCTAAAGTAGTTAAAGGAGTCGAAGAACAGCTAAACAAAAAAACGTCAAGAAAAAATTAATGTTGACAGAAGCTCTACATTGAGCCGAGAGTTTGAGGAAGGAGAAACAATGCACTACAGAAACAACAAGAAGGAATGGTTGTCGGCAAAAATCACTGAAAAAATACCAGAAACCAGATCATTCAAGATTAAAACACCAGAAGGAAAGACATATAGAAGAAAATCCTGGTTTCCTAGAAAGACATACCTAAATCAAACCTACTCAAGTGGAGCCCCCAGGACCACCACCTACAGAAGAGGACCCACCATCATTGCTGTCCAACTGGAGCCACCACAATCGCCAGTTGCAGAGTCTCTACACCTTATGTTAACGCAACTGTAAAGACCACCAAGAGCGAAAGAAGAAGACAACATCCAAACTATTCGATGTGGCAGGTAAGTAATTTCACCAAGGAAACTTGATGTATAAAAGGAAAGGAGACGTCGGACAAATATATTTTGTACACCTAATGTATATATTATATTCTGTATGAAATATGGCCTTAGTATAGTAATCAACATGTATGACTGATGTACGACAAGATTAATAAATTAGGTAACTTCATGACCATACTATTATCTAGGGTTTCCAAAGTATAATGTTTGTCGTTTTGCACACTTGCTACCGAAGACTTCTGTTCTGGAACTATTAAATAGGAGTAAACTATGTCGCAGCCCATGTCGAAATGATCTGTTCCGGTTGCTGTTGCACCCCAGCAAGAAATATTCTATAAAGATAGGTACCTATACACTCGAACAAAAATTTAAACTATACACTTTTATTGACACAAGCATTTCATTCTAAATTGTTTATATTTGTACATAAGTAATATAATAAATGCTAAAATGTTATCATACGTTTTGGTTTCTCAGAATTTTTTTGAAAACCCAAGAAATGATGGCAGTGGTGGGGTTAAAATGTCAGTGTTGGTAACCCTACATAATAAATTAGTGTTTAGGTTATGGTTACATTTTGAATGTAAGTTAGGAACTATTAGGAATATTAGTTACTGCGTGCTGGAAGGTTGCTGGCCTGTTCCTCTATTTGTCAAGGAAGCAGGTAAATATAAAGTATTTCTTGCATCAGTGTAATTTTTGTATAATTATCTCTTATAAGGATGACTTTGGCTTTTATTTTTATGTGATTTATGAATTTTAAACTTTGGTTTAATATTTACGTGTTTTAAGGGAATAATTGTATTTGGATCATCACCATAATGGATCTATTTCTTGCCAAAGGAGGAAAAGTAATAATTGAATTAAAAAACAAACGAATGTTTAAAGGCAATCTATTAAAAAGTGCAAAGTCAGAAATTCATTTAGGAAATGTTATAGAGTATGCAGAGCATGTAGAACTAGTCAGTGCTTATATGGTGTTCCATCAAAGTGCAATTAAATCTATGAAAGTATTGTTGCAAGAATCGACTCCTACAGAAAAACCTGATAGCAGTATTACTGGCAGAAAAGGAGAGTGTGAACGGTTAATGGTTGTACCTACCGGACAAAGAATAGTTATTGAACTGAAACTTAATCAGATATTTGAAGGTGATTTACAGAAAGCTACCAAAACACGAATCGATGTAATAAACGTTGTGGAACATCCTGAGCGAATTAAACTGAGAAGTGATTGTGTATCTTTCTTTGAAATAGAAATCATATCTGTGAAGATACTGCTTCAAGAATTACCTGATACAGGAAAACTTCTTAGTAACATCATTGCAATTGAAAGAAAAGAATACGATCGGTTAATGAATGTGGCTGATCAATATATTTATATTACAGAAAAGGGCCAAAGATATTTCGCTGCAATTGAAGATTTAAACTTCAGCGGAAGTATAGGTGTTGTTGCACTGTGGAGTAACAATAGCCAGTTTCGAAGTCTAGCTGCTTTAGCGATATCAACATTGCATCACGTTTACATATTTGACCTGAAATCCTTTGATTTACCATCATTTCCATCTGAGCTAAAAGCCATCTTAGAATCAGAATATCCAGAGAAAGTAGCACACGATTCAACAACACTAGTAGATTGGTTGACATATATTTACAAACTGAAATTAAAGAATTTTAGCGATACACAAATGGCAGATGTAAAAATTCAGACCCGTATTACAGGACGTACGCCACAGAAATTTCGAAACTTGTCAGAATGCGTTGCACAATATTTAAATTTTCCTTGTTCATTTTTAACCAACGCTTTGGATATGTCTACAGAGGACTGGGAGCAGCGACCTTTAAATGATGTTCTCAAACATAAAGCAGCACAACTTGCAACTTATTTAATTAGTTTAAAGGACAAGCAGAAAACGATTCTACTGAAAGATTGTTTTGATGCTGTGGAAGCAGGTTCGCAAGGTGTGTTACATTTGGCCATGGTACATAAATGAACAAAATAAAGATACTGCTTTAATGTAACTACTTAAAGGTAGCCGGATGTGGCCTTACATGTTTATCAATTTTTGTTTAGATTTTAATATAATTTACTTTAAATAGAAATGTACAATCTTAAATGTTATTAAATGCAATAAAGCCAATTTATGCTTTCTGCCTAATTTTATTGTTGCATATAATACTTATTTGATCATATACAAACATCTTAAAAAGATACTTTTAATATATTCATTTACTTTTTGAACATACTTATACCAATAAGATTAAAACAGTATCTATACTGCATATTTTACAACACCTGGAGGATGTACATATTTTGGTTAGGTGTAGATTTGTTGGAATAATTCTTGTGAATACTCTCAAATATGCTACTTTTATGAACTAGTTGGAACTTCCTGGCTCTATTAGAAGCAAATCAACAAAGTACACGTGTAAAGTATATGTTACGAATATGTCTTAAGTAAGAGTATGTAAAAATGAAAGTAGTATAGTGGTATAATGTTGTTACAAATATAAAGTCTGCAATTCGTAGTTCTATTATAAGGACCGAAGTAGCATTGTCTAATAAAGTAAGAACAAATAAATTGCTGATTTAGGGGTGGGGAATATATACAGGGAATTTTTTTTTAGTATCCATTGTACATGTAATTGTACTATGTATACTTTTAAAAAGAACGCATCAATTACGCCTATTATGTAGGCAACCAACTACACAGAAAACTAAATTTTTGGAATTTTCAATTCTTAATAGAAAAACAAAATCATGCTGTGGCCAAAACAATCAAATTAATTCAATGTTAAAAAATAAAATTAGTCTTTATTTAGTGTCTTATTGCGTTTTTTATACAACCATGTACAGTAAAGACGAAAAAGTGGAAATTCCAATGTGGTATCAAAATGGTAACATCTTAAGAACTGCGAAAGACTTATTTTCAGTAAAATATCCAGAAAGACCTATTCCTTGCATTCGAACCATACAAACAATTGTTAGAAAATTTAAATCAGAATGCGTAGTAAGTTCCCATAAAATAAGAACTAAAAGTAATCACTTTTTAACCGAAGAAATGAAATTAAATATTTTATGCTACTTTGAAGAAAACGCCATAGTATCACTACGAGAAATAGGTTCACATTTTAATGTTTCTAAAACCTCGGTATTTATAACACTAAAAGAATTTAAATATAAATCGTACAAATTTTCTAATCAGCAACTATTCGATGAAAACAATGAAAAAAGAACAATCTTTGTGAAACTTTCTTTAATTTGCTAAATGAACATGAATACATTGTAAATAAGATAGATTTTAGTGATGAAGCAACTTTCACAATAAATGGGGATATCAATTCACAAAATTTTCGGTGTGTCTTATAATTCCTCATCTATCCACTATCCATTATCCTGCTAATCTGATTCCGTAGATATTGGTCCAGTACTAACCGCCATTTACAAAACTTAACTCACAGTCAATACACTGGGAAAATTAACGTATGACTAAGAGTAGTTGAAAATAAGCTTATCGTTCATATTTTATTGATGGTAATCTCAATACAGCCAAATTTTTAGAGCTATTAAGAAATGACATCATTCCGGCAATAGAAAACTTAAACATCGGTGACTCATGGTTTAATTTAATCCACATAGTAAAAGTTTTCAAATCTTCGTCGAATTTCGATTTTTCATAATAATTGAATTAGCTCGAAAACGATCAGGTTTATCGACTTTTAACAAAACAACTATCAGATATTTATGCATGTCGAATACAATTATTTTGTCAAAAATAAGAAAATCAAAACGACGTGAAAGATATATGTAGAAAACAGCACCTGATCCTTCCACTCAAAACGCCTCTGATGCAGTTATGAATATAAAATTTCTAGACATTCGTCCAACTATTACCATTATTATGTGAAGAAAAATGATCGGACAGGTCTCACTTTACAATACTAACACAGTACGAAGTATTTTCGGACACATGTTTGCATAAACAGTTTTTCTTGTTTTAGTGTGGAGAAATCGCTTCCAAAGTTTGAGCAAGCATTTTAATTACACCATGTATAGTAAAGTTGTACTGGTTTGAGTTCATTAACCAAAAATAAATGCCCATCACTACCATAAGAGTTATGTAAAAAATAAGACAATTGAGCTTTGACTAAAAATGCATAACCTAGAATAAAATGGTAAGTCTACTGGTGTAGGTTTCTTTCAAATACTGCATTTTTGTCTGCCGAACTGTTTGTTAATGTTCACATTAATAACGTCGTAAACGCCTGTAAGTTTTAATCATGACAGTAATTGCTACAAGTGAAAAAATAGAGATGTTTAGTCCCTTTTAAACCAGTAGTATTTAAAGGCAAACTGGTAATAAAGCTGTAGCTAAGATTTTAGGTAAAGAATATATATTTTCTAATCTCTACCGTGTGTTTTCCGAAATTTAACATTAAAGTAGCATAATATGATTATAACTATTGAATTCCCAATTTAAAATCTATTTTTTAAATACTGCGTTTTTGTCTACATAATTTTACTTTCTCATATTTTTTTATGGTTTAGGTTAGCCTTCTGCCCGGTATAAATTTTTTCGAAAATGTTCTGCTAGGTACGCTACAGAACATGTCACTGATTTAAAAACATATCAACGTTTTATTTTGTTTTTCTGGTATATAACAACATATTTTAACGTTTTAATAGTATGGAAAGTAGGCCAACTGTCGACCTTCCTTTCAAGGGCTCGACCCCTGTGTCGGCGCCCATGCACATAGTCAAATTATATTTATTGACATCTACCGTAACCTCACTTTTTCAAAGTTCTTTGGCGCAGTAATTTTATCAATATAGATAGTTTCTCTTATTAAGATTAAATTATTAAAATGTGTTAACTATTTCAGACGCTATATTACAGGTTCCAGTAGAAATCTATTAGATAACCATGTGTGGCCGTTTAGCTTGGTAAGTGATAACATTAATTATTTAAGCAATAGCTGTGAACATAATAGAAATTTTTTTTAATTTCAGCACTCTCTGTCCGGAAGGTTTACGTAAAGCTTGTGCTTATCCAAAACAAACTGATATAAACACATGTGATTATATTGAACCTTCTTACATTCAGAGCACATACGAGTACATACCACTTTATAACTTATGTCCATCTGCAGTTGTTCCAGTATTGACCGATAAAAATCACTTTCCTGAAATGAGTGGTGTTGAATATTCAGATTATGTGATCCTACCCATGCGCTGGGGAATGTTAGCGAGATGGGTAATAAACTTAGATCTTATGTGTATTATTCAATTAGAGTTTACATTCTTTTATTTATTTATTTACTTCTCAAACAGGTTCAAGACATTTTTACGTAGGAACATTAAATATAATAATTGATTTATAATAAATTGCAATTAAAAAACAAATTTAATATATACATAAATCAAGATCAGTCATTAAGAAAACATTGTTTAATGATTTTAATGTACCGTTAATCGGTATTTTAATATTATCAGTGCAAAGCCGCATTAGCTTTGGAGATATTTTTACTTTTAGTAATGGCAAAAGGTTTCCATCAGCAACTTGATTATTAAATCCTACTGACCGGCAAAAAAACCAGCTACCCTGCAATATTTTATACGGACCTCCTTAACCAAATATTTTATAACTAAATAGAGAACTAAACTGGTTTTGTTTAGTTATCAATGCTTTAAGATGTTTATTCCATTCCAAAATGTCCCTGACTTTATTCGTCTTTTTTCTTGGCTAATTTTTGCCTCCCATATCAACAATTAATTGATGTTCAACCTATTAACAATCGTTATTTAAGTTGATGAACGTTTCAGTGCTTGTGTGAAATATTTCTAGGTGGCCGGTCAGTGCAGTTTAAATCGGAACATAATACGAGTAGAGTTAATTTTCCTATGACTATCCAAACTAAGTAAATCAAATTAATTATCTTTTTACTTCGTATGGTGTTATAATCTAGGTAATGATGAACTTTTTTAAGTAGAGGTGCCTAAGTAACCTGTTTTGAACTTTTTCTACCTTGTACAGCTGATACATTCTCTATCCTTATTAACTCAAAAGTGTATGCATACATGAATAAAACAATTAAATACAATGTAAATGTTTTAGAATGATGAAAAGTCATCATTCCATACACATAATGCTCGAATTGAAGGAGCTATGCAGTCAAATTTTTTCAAACCCGAATTTTTGAAAAACCGCCGTTGTGTTATTTTGTGTGATGGATATTTCGAGTGGCAGACTACACGTGCAGATAAACAACCATATTATGTCTATCAGGAAAACACGGTATGCATTATAATTGTACTTATTAAAATGCTTCAACAAAAGCATAATTAAATGGACTATTCTTGCTTACTACAACTCAGCAGTTGTATTATTGTAGATGTCTAATACAAATTCCTCTACTGATAATGCTAATATTAAGGATTGGATTGGAAAACCTATTTTAAAATTGGCAGGAGTATTTAGTCAGAAAATTGATTCAGAAGTAAGCATTTTTTATGGTACTGTATAAAAAGACATTGTAATTACAAGTAAATGGTTTTAGCATGCCAGTATGTTTTATCATTATTATTTCGTTTATATATATTTATCAAATATTTTTTCTCAATGAAATGCATTATTTTATAGGGTTTGATAAGATATTCTTGTTCAGTAATTACTCAAGCAGCTGATGAACGCATTTCATGGCTACACAATCGAATGCCAATAATGCTGCAAACTTTTGATGATGTTCAGGTAATAATAATTATATTAACTTATCATTTTCTCAACATATTGGTTTGTATTATAGTCATGGATTAATAGTCAAAAATTAAACTGCAGCGAAAGCTTTGAATTTTTAACAACGTATGGAGAAATAAAATCTGAGGAAAGTGTTAAACAAAAGTATACCTTGAAATATCATCCTGTTGACAAGAAGTTTGTTAACAACTCCTCATGCAAGAGTGAAAAATGCATTGAACGGGTGAACATAAAGTTAGAATATAATTAATTTGACTTAAACCATATGTATTTAATTTAAATACTTTGCTTGTAGGAGGCAAAACACTTTGGATAATTGGTTCGCTAAACGAGGTCCTGCAGCTCCTTCAAAATAAGTATGTTCTTGCAGGCATTACATATGTTATTAATAATTGATCGATACATATAAAGCATTACCTTTATTTAAATACAAGTTGTGTTGCAATGTTGTTGGAATAGTGATGTTTATTTTTGTATTACTGTAAAGTATTTGTTAGTTTTTATATTTAGCACCAAAGTTTTTGAAAATCAATAAATATATCTTTGAAAATGTGCATTATTATTTATGAAGTAGTTTAGCAGACATTCTCTTGTAACATTCAATATATATATACAGAGTAGTGTTACCCAATTTTTTTCAATGGCACGCTTAGCTTGCTTATTTTTAGCAGAGCGCACTGCATTTTTATTATTTTTTAATTAAAATGTAGAAATACAATATTATTTTATTTTCAGAAAATTTACATAATCATTAAAAGTTATCCATGGAAAAAGTGGGCCTAGTTATTTGTACCAATATTTTTATTTCTGTTCACAAGCAAATATATAATTCTTGCTCCAAAGACAGCAACCCTTACTTTTTCTGATTTCCATTAGGGGGGAAATAGATACTCATTTGCATACATGTGAAGTGGAAAAAGCGGGAATAAGGTCTAAATAGCTTTTTATAAAATATTTGGATAATGCCATTTTGAGTACAATAATGCCATTGCCTGTTGTTTCTGTCATTTCTTTGCAGAATAAAAACTAATTAATGAATATATCTGACAAATGTCACAAGTTGTGCTTCTTCTGTTACATCTGTAGATTCATCAATTTGCAAACTGAACTGTTTATTATTGAATAAGTGAATTTTTTAAAATTTTATTTGTCTTCAGACATATTATTTATTCTTCTACTTGTATTATTAGAAAGCCAGTCTTTTATTTCTTTTCCAAGCATTGTTAAAATAATACTCCTACAAGTAGATAAAATAACCCATTTCTGGGAACTTCATTAAAAAATTATTTTCTTTTTATTTGTAATTGAATTGGTATATTTATTTATTTTTCACTGAGTATTAGTTTATCTATGTGCCCATTAATTTCCAGTGGTACATAATAATATTCCATTTATATAGTCTTTATTTGCGATTATTTATATGTACTAGTATTCAATTTATATTTTCATGTCTGCTAATTTATTTAACACCCTTTGTAACTTCTATGATTAAACATTTTTAGTGGTATTTTAAGTGTCTCAAAATTGGTTTACGCCAGGGGCCTTTAGTGCCATAATCTTCCGCTGCTATTGTACTTTAAAAGCATAATTGTATTTCCTAAAACAGCCATTCATTTCATTGTTTTTGTTTCACATGCCAATGCTGCAGATGCCACTCACTAACCCTCTATTACATAGTAATTTAACAATGCCAGTAATGCAACAGCAATACGATGCATCTTATCCACCATTACCCGCAATCTAAGAACATCTGTGGCAAACCGTGCAAAACAACAAACGTTATAGAAATAGCCCAGAAAACCAAATGAGGGCTACCAAACAAACAAACTAAATGACTACTGGCTCAACAAATGGACAACATCAAACACAAACATTTACAACAACTTATGAAATGAAGGAGATGAAGAAGTGGAAAACACAACAGAAGAAGACACCTCTAAAGCACCCCCTGTGTTCGCGGCCGGGGTGAATTATATTCAACCTTTAGAAGCATTGCTTGAAAGGGTAGCAGAAAAAGGATTCGAACTTAAAATTTTAGCTGGCGACCAAGTTAAAATTCAACCAAAAATCCCGCAAGTAAGTATATTTAGATATAATAAAATCGCTTCATGAGAAAAACACAGAATTTCACACCTACAAATTAAAACAGGACAAAAATTTTAAAGTTGTATTAAGAGGCATTCATCACTCTACTGAGCACAAAGAAATAAAGTAAGAAATTGAAAAGTTCGGACACACAGTAGAAAGCATATATACATAATATCAAACAAATAAGAACAAAAGCACCACTACCACTGTTTTATGTTGATCTAAAACCTAGTGACAATAATAAGGAAATATACCAAGTACGATACCTGCTACATTCCAAAATTAAGTTTGAACCGCCCTGACCAAAGAGAGAAATCCTCCAATGCCTAAAATGCCAGAGGTATGGGCATACTAAAGGTTTTTGTCACAGGAGCCCACGCTGCGTCAAATGTGCCGGCAATCATATGACAAACCAATGCCAGAGAAAGGAAAAATCTCCAGATGTCAAATGTGTATTGTGTGATGGTAACCATCCCGCAAATTGTAAGGGCTGCGGCATCTATAAGGACCTGCAAAGAGAAACTTTTCGTCCCCTAAGGAACAAGCAAGAAATATCCAACAAAAATTCCCTACCTACCCGCCAAATATAACCAGGAGTTTCCTTTGGTCTGGCAGCTCAAGGAAGAACCCGGCAAACTCAATTCACAAACCAATTAAGGCAACCAAATTACCAAATACCCCTACAAATACCTCAACAACAGTCAAATGACATGTTCGAACTAAAGAGCATGATGAAGGAACTCATGGGACAGATGAGTACCATATTAAACCTTTTAACATCACTGGTCTCCAAAATTATTTAATGGCCAAATATCTCATATTAGCACTCTGGAATGCCAATGGCCTAGCCCAGCATAGTGAAGAAATTCAAATCTTTATTACCAACCATGAAATAGATATTATGTTAATATCTGAAACGCACTACACCAAGAAAAGCCACATAAAGGTTCTCAATTTATAACACTCAACACCCCAATGGTAAGGACCATGGAGGAACTGCCATTATTATTAAAAACTCGATAAAACACCACTCATTAAGCAATTATCAACAAGAACATATCCAAACGACCAGTATTACCGTAGAAGACTGGCTTGGCCCACTAACGATAGCAGCTGTCTACTGTCCTCCAAAACACTCAATTAAAAAAGAACAATTTGAACATTTTTATAGCTCCCTTGGCCATCGGTTTATTGCTGGGGGAGACTACAACGCGAAGCATCCTCAATGGGGATCGCGACTCACTACATCCAAAGGCCGAGGATTATTGAAGGCAATGCAGAAAAACAATTTACAGCACCTATCGACGGGACAGCCAACCTACTGGCCTACGGACCGAAGAAAAATACCGGACGTAATAGACTTCTGTGTAGTCAAAGGAGTACCTGATAACTGTCTCAAGGCAGAATCTAGCCTTGAACTATCGTCGGACCACTCCCCAGTAATAGTCGCCGTAGGTTCGAAAGTACTTAGCAAAATCAAAACCCCAACTTTATGCTCTAAGAAAACAAATTGGGAATACTTTAGATATTTGATGGAAGAAAATCTAACTATAAAAATACCACTAAAGACAATAGCTGACATCGAAGAAGCATTAGAACACCTGAATAAAACCACGCAGCAGGCAGCATGGAACTCTACACCAGAACCAAAAGAAAATGATACAGGGGATACATGCCCTGCAACCATTAAACAAACAATTGCTGAAAAACGCAAACTAAGAAAACAGTGGCAAAAAACAAGATCCCCGCATGATAAATCCAAATTCAATAAAGCAGTGAAGAAATTAAAACTGCTCCTAAACGAGGACAAAAATAAATCAATTCAAAATTACTTGGAAAGCTTGACTGCAACAGAAGCCATCGAATATTCGTTATGGAGAGCAACGAGAAAATTGAAACAACCACAAATGACAATCCCTCCACTAAGAACTGAAGACGAAAACTGGACTAAAAGCGACAAGCAAAAAGCTGAACTATTTGCAACATACTTAACAAAAGTCTTCCAACCTTTTGAATCTGAAATCACAGATGAAGAAGATGCTGAAATCCAACAACTCTCAGATGCACCCGGTCAACTGGAACTACCAATCAAACACTTCACAATAGCTGAGATAAAAACTGCAATAAACAAAGGGCTTAATCCAAACAAAGCACCTGGGTATGATCTCATAATTGGAAAAGTACTGAGAGCTGCCATCAGTATGAATAAAATATATCACACAACTCTACAACGCCATACTGAGAATTGGGCACTTTCCGAGACAATGGAAAGTTGCTCAAGTAATCATGATTCCTAAACCAGGCAAACCAACAGATGACGTGAAGTCATACAGACCCATTAGTCTGCTCCCAATTCTATCAAAACTGTTTGAAAAATTGTTCTTGAAAAAAGTAAGGCCAATACTGGAAGAAAATCACCTTATACCAATCATCAGTTCGGGTTGAGGCAAGAACATGCAACCATCGAACAAGTCCATAGAATCACAACAACAGTAATCCAAGCTTTTGAAGACAAGAACTATTGTTCAGCAGCTTTCCTTGACAGTAGCCAAGCTTTCGATAAAGTTTGGCATGCAGGATTGCTGTACAAAATCAGAAAAATATTCCCTGATAACATCTTCATTATACTAAGATCATACCTACAAGACAGACACTTCCTTTTAAAATTCCAGGAGGAATATTCAACAATCTTTCCAATCAAGTCAGGAGTCCCGCAGGGGAGCGTGCTGGGACCGGTACTATACTTACTTTTCACGGCAGACCTACCCACTAATACTAATACCATAACGGCCACTTTTGCAGATGACACCGCTGTACTGGCTACGCATAAAGTGCCTACAATAGCTTCAGAGATACTGCAAGACAATTTAAATAAGATACAGAAATGGATGAAACGATGGTGAGTAAAGGCCAACGAAAACAAGTCAGTGCATACGACTTTTACCCTAAGAAAAGGTACATGCCCTCCCGTCCGACTAAACAACCAACAGCTACCTCAATCAGAAGAAACTAAATACCTCGGAATCCATCTTGATCGAAGCTTGAACTGGCGCAAGCACATCTTCACAAAAAGAAAGTAACTGGGACTGAAGCTCAGTAAAATCTACTGGATTATCGGTAGGAAGTCGAAACTTTCATTGGAAAACAAACTTATTAATTTACAAATCTATTCTAAAACCTGTGTGGACGTATGGAATACAACTATGGGGCTCAGCTTCCAACTCGAATATAGAAATTCTTGAAAGATTTCAGTCCAAAGTGCTGCGTATGGTTGTTGACGCCCCATGGTTTATTTTATTATATTAAGCAAGATACGGAAAGCATATAAAAATATAAAGGTAAATTAAGAACGTCACCCGTATACTGCAAAGATAGAGATGGAAATATACTGCAAAGATAAAGATGGGATACTAGTACGAGAACAAAAAGAACAACTAAAGATATGGAAAGGTAACTTGAAAGAAATGCTGAACCCAATACAGAAGGAAGAAAAGAGTAGGAACCAAAGAGAATAAATTAACGCCACCTACAAGGGAAGAACTAAAAAAAAGCAATAGGATTAATGAAAAATGGCAAAAGCCCAGGTCAATATAAATTACCAGGGTATTAAAAATGGTGGCAAAATTCGCATAAAAAAAAGTATATAACTAGTTAAGGAAGTGTGGCAAGAATGGATCTCCACCACACGGAACGAGGCTTTAATACTTTCAATGGTAAAGAAAGGGGATAACAATATGTAACAACTATGGAGGTAATGCCTTACTAGATAGTCCTCAAAATAGCAAGGACTTTGAGGAAGCAAAGGAATTAACCGTATCCAGAAAATGGTATTCGAGTACCAAGGGAGATTCAGGAAGGATAGAGCCAGGGACACAACTGACCAAACCTTCCTAATAAAACAAATAACCTTAAATTGCTATGAAAATAAAATTCAGTTATTTACAGATTTCTGAAAGTGAAAAAAATTAAGATAGCCACACAAGTAACAGAAAAGAATGTAGGAAATGGTTGGAGTCCACATCCAATACTCATTAAGGGCAGACGGATCAGATCAGATAAGACTTTCAAAAGGCATACACGTCGGCACACGGCAATTGTCAACACGAAAAAAATACCTATACAGACCTAAATACCTCCTATAAATTAATAAGACTGGTAAATATGATAGTGAAAACATCTATCAACTACGTAGATATAAAGGATAGAATCTCAAAAGAATCCATGGTAAAGGGAGGACTAAGACAAGAATGATAAAAAATATCACATGGAAAAGTTTGAAGGGGTAGGAACGAGAGGAAGACTGCAAAAGAAATGGTGGGAAGCACTGCAGGAGGACCTACAGGACAATGGAATACTTGAATAGAGAAAGTTAGGAACAGGAGAAAATGGCCAAAACTGCCAACACAATTAGCCTGAAAAAGCATAATTGAGAATATATGTTATTACTTTTTCCACTAATAAATGTTTAATATCTGTCAACATATTAAACAGAATATACTTATGTAGGTAGCTTCATAATTATTGTGTAGGCGAAAGCTTTCGATTTTGATTAAATATATTGGTACAGGATGTGGACAAATAATTAAGTATAAATTTTATCAGTTTTCTACTAAAAAAACTCCCAAAATTAATTTATTTATGAAGTTTGATGATTAACATTTACATGATAGTTTTGCTGCAATTATTATAATTTAAGTACATCATCGTACTTTCTCCACTTAAAATGTTTAAATCTCCTTCTGTAAAAACCAAAATGAATTTACTTATGAAGCTCAATTATTATGAATAAGAGTTTAATTAATTATAAAACATTACTAAAGTTTAATCTCTGGTTAGTAAGTAAAAAGACCATTAATAATACAGAGATTACAATTATCATAAATCAAAATTATCTGGCATGATTTATCACCTACTTTATAAAAAATAATGAGGATATACACCAGCCTACAGCAATAGACGTAGGCAAGCATTGAACTTTTGATTTGCAGCTAAATCATTACACAAATACAAACGTCAAGAAGACACATTGGAATGAATTCACTTTATTACATGATTATACAAAATACATACACTAGCATTGGGGTTGAGGAATAATTATTTTGAAGGCGTTTTTCGATTACATACAAATACAAATAGCATTACCGCGGTACAATAAAATAAATAATGTACTTATAATTAGTCAGTTCAAGGCACTGCTTTAAATTATACCGAGTTGCAAATATAAAATGATTACCATAAACCAGATGAAAATCCACCTGGGGGTACACGAACTCTCTGAGCAACAGGAGGCACAATGGGCGCAGTCATAGTTGGTTTAATATTTTCAGCTTCAGCTGGAGTTTGAGCTGTAGTTCCATTTCCATTTTTCAGTCCATTTTCGTTGGCTACTGGTTTAGCAGTCTCATTACTCTCCTTGATTATGGGCTCTTGTTTGGTTGCAGGGGGTGGAGTGTGTCCATATCCAAAGCATTCACTTATCGAAGTCTTTTGAGATTGCTTCGCATAGCGAGAAGTCGTTACCTCCATTTTTTCGTGGCTTGATCCAAATATATCGGTGTGAGCTCCACCAGGTGGTTTCACAACCCGATTAGAGCTGCGACCCTCAATGCCAATATTTATGTTGGTCGAAGTCATTCTACACAAAGAACAAAGTGAATGGCCGCTTCAATTTAAATCAGAGAAACGTGATTAATTTAAAACACCTACATATTCAAAATGTGTCTATTATAAAAACACTCACATGATTTGAGCTTCCAAGAATGGATACTGGATTACTCTACATTAGATAACCAAATATTAAATTAATCACGTTCGCGAGCCGCCAGGAAACATTACACTCACCTTTTACTCTTCGGTATTTGTTTAAAAATGGTCTTGTTTGGCTGTTTGCACAAGAGCGTGGTCGTTGAATTTTTCTGGTTTACACCGGTAGACGTGGGTAAACGAACGATTTTTGCAGACTGTTGCTGCACAAAGACACTGGAATTCGTAGACTCGCCCAATAACCGCAAGATATCTCCTTGTGCCGCTTTCTGATTGGTCGCAACTAACTGGAAGTAGTGGGAAACTTAAATTTTAAAATTTTAAACATCCTGCGCAATTATCATTCTAAAGATAACTTTGTTTGTAAATATGATTCATACTGATAAATAATTGTAAAATAATAACGGTTTTCAATAAACTACGTACCAACAGTCCGTTAAAAATAACTGATCAGAAAATAACAAATTTCAGAGAATATTTTCAACTAACACGAAACGTTTTTATCAACGTTCGTACCTAATGTGAACATTATGAGTAATAAGTAACAGATATCAGGTGAAATCGAGGGTCAATTAAACGATGAATCACTCGCTGCAAGGACAGTGGCGTAACAAACCGTACCTTAACGGAAAATATAAATATCCTGTTCTTACAACCACGAAATGAATTAAACATTAAAATGTAAATCGATAATTATAAAAAAAATAGCTGTTGAAATTAATCGTATGTAAACTTCCGTAGGGTAAGTTAAAACGGTGCAGTCTCAGACATGTGGATACCAGGGATTTTTTGATGAAAAAGGATACAATCATTGACTCCCAATTAATTCGAATAAGGAGAATATGGGTTGTAGACTGTTTTTAAGTGGCTTTTCGAATGGTGTATTTCGCCCACTTTCATAAGAACCTGAAATTTCAAACAAGGACAATAGTTACATATAAGTACTCTACTTCTCATATGGACGCCCATGCTAAACGTAGTTACCTACCGTGCCCATTTTTAATTGCTGTTTAATTATAAAATATAGTAATCAGAGTATACAAAATTTTACGCTTTTTACACGCAATTTTTTATGCGAAAATACAACATCTAATAATGAAATATCATACACGCTGAATCATCAAATAGGTACATAGGTACTGTCTACAGATTACCTACTTAAATTGTTTGACGTTTCAAATTCATGATGATGTATACATAATTGTAATGATAATGATTTAGTTACTCCGCATTGAAATATTAAATTAGTCGGTATATCAACCTACCAAAAATCTAACCAGAGATATTTAAAAAAAAGTGCTACAGAATTCAAATTTTGTTACAAATTCAGCGGCGAAGACTGAAGAGTGTCTTGCTCTTATGTAGAATAATTGTCTATGCATTATTTCCGAAATTATATTTTCAACTAAACTACGAAAGTATAATTTTTAAAATATAACTATTCAATTAAAATAATATCAATACAAATAAAAATCCAAGTGTACCGTTAACCATGAAACAAAAAGTAAGAAGAATGTCGATCAAAACCAGCATTGTAAGGGAAATTTTATAAACAATTCTGTTATTAATAATATCTATTCATTTATCTTTACTTGTTGCAAAATAGTTGCAAAACCATTTTCGAAATTTTGGAATTAGTAGAATATCTATAACGAATTATTTTTTAAGCTTAGTTTTTTTCTTATTTTGCAATTTACCGTTAGTGCATGCCACCTTTTTTTTTTGTTTTGCTAAAGGGTATTCTATTCGAACTTTAAACACACATTGCAAATAAAATGGCCGTTGGAACCTTTATGTTGCTCGGATTTTTAAACAACATTTGTAATTACATTTATAACGTTTTTCGATCAAAATATGTTTTCACCGCCGAATGGTTAATAGAAAAGCAATATGAGTTTGTTGACTGTACTACCCACCAACCACTTGAACGTTCGGTACTGCTTGAACTTAAAATTTCTTCTAAGAAATACTAAATGCAGGTCTACTTTTATTTTCTTCTCTTTCTAATTTATTCTCCAGTAGGTATGGTCAGTTTATGTATAACATAGTTTATATATTGGATATAACCATGTACCTCTGCTCAACAGCGTATCGAGGGGGGGGGGTTGCTCCTCTTTAATAGGTTGCTTGTTGGTGTGTCAACATTTTGAAAGAAACTAATACGAAATAGAGATCC
>JABXWE010006830.1:0-43850 GCA_014611495.1 Limonius californicus
TTTTCGTAATCTACACACCTTAATTAAGACGTTGTAATTAAGTAAATCCTACAGGTATATGGCGATTATACACAGAGCTATGCATTTCTTTTTCTTAAATATGTACTGCGCTCTTTATGGTCAGCCTCAGAAAACAATATTTACGTACGATTTTTTAAAACTACCATTTTAAACCTCAGGAGAACTTAGGGAGGAAACATTTTACGTGGACTATTAACTATATGGTAGTAACAAGATAAAAAGATTACCTAAGGGTGTAGGTGTCATTAAAATATTTAGCTAGGTGATGAAATGGAATGACCCAAGAATCTCTATACATTTGCTCCAATTTACAGTAAATCCCAAGAAAGAATCAAACATGAACCTTATGCGTCCAAACTATCTGTAAGAAAATAGTTAAAATAATAGCAAGTAGGTATATTACAATACTACGTACCGTGAGGGAAATGCAATTAAATGTTACAATATAATAAACTAATTATTCTTGAAGGCACAGTAATTACATTCAGTAGGTTTTGCTAACGATTAAATTTATATTATTATTTACTATGTAGATACTGTTTGTTCGTATATTATTGGGTGGTTAATACCAAATAAGTAAATTCCACGCATAAGTTGTATAAAGAAAATAAGGAGCTATGCTAAAATGGCTTAATAAAATTCCTGTAGCGGCAGTGGAACAAGAAAATATGTGTCGCTTCCCTAAAGCAAGCTCCAAAATTTTACTAAATCATAACGTTCTTCAGAAAAGTATATTCAATATGAAATTTAAGATGAAAGCTTGCATAAAACGAAAGCTCCAAATATAGCGACGTTATATGAAGCTAATGTATCTCGAACGGCCAGCACTATTGCAAAAATAACCCCTTTTTAAGGCGGAGTACCCCATTATAAAAGCGCTGTGCTAACGCTGAATATTACTTTCTTTATCTGAATACAACCGAAATAAAATCAGCCAAGAATTCAATTAGGTGGCAATTTTAAACTGACTCAGAAAACAGCTCTTTTAAGGAGATTTGTTATAATTGAATTCTAAGATAAGAAACTTGATAAGAAGCGAACGAATTTAAGTGTCAAGAAATAGTACTTTTCTTTTTCTTTAAACTTTAAAAACTTGAACTGAATGACGGGTTTATTTATTTATTTTAGAGAATGGCAAAAGTAAATCGGTTTACTGATTTTTCAAACATGCTATGTCATATTAATGATTCTCATATACCCAACGTCTTCGGCTGGGTTTAAATCTTCCCATATTTCACTTCACTGTGAATAAATGAAATGTCTTTTTTCGCGGAGGGTAATGAATTTTTAACATTATTTTCGTATTTCCTGAAGAAAAACGAACACCTAACCCTTACTCTGGGTTTAAACTCTGCTTTTCTGAAACGTGTAATTACAATTTTTATAATGAAACAGAAGCAGCAACAAAACAATGTTTGTTCAAATGGAGCTTTAACGAGTTTTCTAAAAAAAACTAAAACCAGCGTCATTAAATTAATTGACGTCGACGTTGTTATGCATTGCAATTTAGATTAGTTAAGCAGTGGAACAAGCAAAATCAAATCACTTTCTATTTTCGCATTTCCAAATAATTATTAAATTGTGAAGTGTAACAGCGGACAGTTAATAAATATCGAATTTAAAACTATGTCCAGTTTTATCTATGAAACTTGTAAAATAAAATATTACCTTCCTAGCTGAAAAACGGCCCGTACAGTAAGAAAGTGAAAATAAAGTACAAAAAGATGAAGACGAAATGTACCATATTTATCTTTTCGAGTAAACAACATTAATAAAGCGTAGAATCTGATACACTTGTTCTAACTACAAAACAACATTTGTAGTTGAATGCACGTGCTTTGCTATGGTATATTTCAGGATGAAGACGGTAATACGAGTATTATTCCCAAAGCACTCTAACCTTCAACTTTAATTTAATGGAGTTGGTTCAGATACGCTATTGTTTGTGGGTAGGGTATGGACTGTACAAATCAAGGATTACTGTCAACCAATTGTTGAGTTGTTGGGACGGTTTCATAGATTTGAGATACACTTTATACAAACAAGTTTTCCGGACCAGAAAAATGCAACACTCCCGGAGTCCTACCGGAGCCGATCCGGGTGAGCATAACATATGAGGTGCACGTGGGGCGAAATGAAACGCGCGTGATAAATGGCCAGGACTTGGTTCACATGGCAACACCGCACTTACAGCCTACGTAAAAGCCCCTGCATGAATGACCGTATGTGTCACTACTTGCATTTTTGAAATTCCCGTCTCTTTGAATATTTTTTCATATTAAAGTCGTGTTCAACATCCCATGCGTGCATTTCCGTTGAGAGTTTCCTTATGCACATGACACATGTACAGTAGCAAAATTCTAAAAACATCACGTTTACGCCGTTATTCGTTTTTCTCACAGTTTCATCAATTAATATTGTCATGAAAAGTCAAATTATGCTTTTAAAAACATTTGTTATGATAATATCCTCTCATTTTTAATTAATATAAATGTCAGGTTATTTAACAGCAATTAAAGATTTTTAGAATTTTCCATAATATACAAAGTGCTGCAAAATAAATCTTACAATTAGTTTTAAGATGTAGACAACACATCACAACTTTTTATTTAAAAATTATTCATTTTGAACATCAAGATCTGATTACCGGTTTCGACATTACTATAAAGGTTGTTAGAAAATAATGAATATTTACCGGGTTGGTTGTTCATATTACGTTGTTTATATAGATTATTATATATTTACCGCAATGACCTTTGCAAAACAAAATAAATGTCTACAACATGCATTATAAAGCAAAGCGCACTTAGATAACTTGCCCGGTAGACTACTTTTGTTATTTCGGACAAATTATCTATATCGTGGCAACTAAGAGGACTTGAAACTTATAAAAATGTTACTAGGAACGAAGGGTTCTATTTTGATGCTGTAAATAGTAAATCTATATCCCGTACTAACATTCATATTATAACATTACCTTTAGACTTTATGATTTACGTAATTTGTGTTGAATACATCAGGTACTGCACCGAACAGGTTATATAAGCTACCCTCTATAGTCTTGAACGTCACTGTCATCAAAAAACCTACGAGGGCAGCTTCTTAAGTTGTTACGAACGACCACTAGGTAGCGCGATTGAGATGTGTTATACTATTTTCGTAAAATTTTACACTTTTTATTATGAAAACAGTGGCAGCTTAGTAATTGACCGAGTAGGTTATTTACAATAAGTGTTTAAAAAAGCAATTTTGTGAAAAACTGATATTTCACGTGAAGGTTTTCGTTGGATGATTTTTTACGATTTTAGTAAAGGCCTAACCCAACAACAATGCATAGAATCACTTCGTTCAACTTTTGGTAATGAAGCACCATCAGAAAAGACTGTTTACAATATTAGTTTGCAGAATTTCGGCGTGGTGGTGCGTCTGTCAATGATGAATTTCGTGAAGGTCGACAATTATCGGTAGTTATTCCAAAAAAACATCGATGCTGTGCGCAACATGATAGAAGAAGATCGGCATGTGACTTACCGTAAGAATAGAGGCATCCTTAGGCATATTGTAAACTGCATCTCATTCGATTTTGCATGAACAGTTAGCTGTAAAAAAGATCTGTTCGCGATGGATTCCGCATAATTTGACCGAAGCTCAAAAAAGGTTCGTGTTAATTGGCGTAAGGAAACGCCTCAAGAAATTCGACCGAGGAACTGCAACACCGTAATAGGTGACGAAACTTGGATATATTCGTATGAACCGGAAACTAAGCAACAATCCACTGTTTGGGTGTTCCAAAATGAACCGAATCCCACAAAAGTTGTTCGTTCACGAAGCACTTCCAAGAAAATGATGGCTTGTTTCTTCGATTATACTGGACATGTCGCAACCATTCCTTTAGAGAACCGAAGAGCAGTTAACGCTGAATAGTATACAACCATTTGTTTGCCAGAAGTCATCGACGAAATCAGGAAAAACAACTGAAAACGTAGCATCATTCTTCATCATGACAATGCCAGCTCTCACCCAGCACGTCAAACAGTTGATTATTTGAACGAGAAAAACATAGAATTAATGTCTCATTGCCCGTATTCACCTGATTTATCGCCTAACGACTTCTTTGTATTCCCGAATGTCAAACAAAAAATGCACGGACAGCAATTTTCATCACCTCAAGGAGCTGTTGAAGCCTTCAGAAACCAGGTTTTTGAGATACCAACTTCCAGAGTGGAAAAAATGTTTCGAAAATTGGTTTGAACGCAGGAAAAACTGTATAAATCTTAATATTTTGAAAAACAACAAAATTGTTCTAAAAAAATTTTTTTCTTTCCTAGTTTTTGTAAAAACTTAAAAGGCTCTCCTTGTATAAGGTTCTTTGTACAGCATGTCCCACGACGTGAGGTCACTACTTCGTGTACGTAATCTTTAGACCAAATATAGTTAAAAATTCTAATAAAGTTACGCCCTAAAGTAAACCGTTTTCAAAATGCTGTGTTAAATTATAATTTCAGGAAAGCCAATATTTATTTTTATTTTAGTATAAATTCATTATAAAGATTGTTCAAAATGGCCACCGTTGCTCTCGAGACACATTCCGGCTCTTCTTAAGAGAGATATGGTTGCCCTACGTAACATATCATTATTACTCTGAATTATTTCTGCCTGCTCAAAAATGCGTCTCCTAAGATCTTCAACAGTGTTTGGTATACCATATCTTGCATATGGCCCCACAAATAATAATCTAAACACGTTAAGTCCGGAGTTCTTGAAGGCCACGGGTGCTGTTCTCCTCTACCAATTACACATCCTTCAAACCGTTGATTCAAAAATTGTCTTACAGGTAAAGCAAAGTGCGCAGGTGCACCATCGTACTGGTACCCCATACCATGTCTGATCACCAGAGTCACATCATCTAACAATCCTCCCAAATGATCTTTTAGATACTTTAAAAATCCTTCGGCGGTTAAATGGTTCTCAAAAACGAATGGACTAATGAACATGTTATCAATAATTCCACACCAGATGTTCACTGAAACCTATTAACTTGTGCAGATACACGACGTACAGAGGTGCTGGGATTATTATCAATTTCTCGCAGTATGTTGTCCTCATTACCTAATACTTGCTGTATTGGACGCTTAGTGGATGGGTTCGGGAAAGTTCTGTGTTCACGTAGATGGTTGTGCACTCGTTGGAAAACTCGTCGGTCTGGTAGTCGCCGATTTGGAAATCGCAACCCATATTCTCGAGCAGCGGCTACTGAGTTTCCATCACAAAAACCGTACATGTAATGGATATTGGCGTACTCTCGCGTTGTAAAAATAAACGTTATCAACATTGTTAATATGTGCAAGCAGAGAAATCAACTTTAATGTGCTTCATTGTTTGACATACAAGTAAATAATATCATTTCCATAGTAACTTCGACAGTTTGTATCAAATACCACTTAATATCATTTATTGTTTCGGCTGCTTCAGTATTTAACTAAAACAGCCCATAACTTCTTTAATAGTCGATTTAGAGAAAATGACCACTCTTTAGTTTCGACTTCTTTTCACCTCTCCTACACGTAGGTGAAGTACCGACCTCGCTTCGTGGGACACCCTATATACTATTTCCTGCAACTTACTGTTACGAATCATTAACTGAGAAATTTAAGGGAATATAAAATATGTCTTCTGCAATTATATATGCACAAAATTTTAAAATGGGTAATGGCGTTTTCCATTTTATTAGTTAAATACATAAAACATGTTGAAACTGTTACAGTAATCAGATTACGTTATTTTGTAACATATGCTAGATTTTTGGTTATGCGTAAGCAGGTTTTATACAATTTCAGTACTTTTCGGAATTTACTGCAATAACGATTTTTCTGGCGTAACTGAAATACATTTAATAAAATATGTTATATTCTTAGCTGTCAATCCCTTTGACGCGTCGACTGCCAAGTTAATTTAAAAAGGTAAGGGTGCTTTTGATGCCTGACAGATTTTTTATGATGAAGAAAGCAGACAACTTTTGACAATTAGAAGATCGTTTGCTTCCTATAATATTGAGAAATGTAATAGTTGTTTATTGTTGTTAAACTTAGTAATTGGCAAACTAAACTGAAATACTTGTATAATAACCGCTTAATTGGCAGGGACTGTTAACACTAACAGTAACTTTCGGTGATGCAACTAATGACTGTTAAATTGTCTGCCATTACAAGCCTTATGAAAACACCCTTTGAAACAACAATGATGTCAATAATACAATATTGTTTAACTGGCCAGCGAGAGAGATGAGAGGGGGAATTATACAACCACTATAAAATACAAAGCAGCAAAATATATCATAATCCACTATGACTTTAGAATAAAATTTACATATAACTTTTAAACATGCATTTTGACAAAAACATAAATCCGTCAATAGTCTGTTATAACTACAGACTAAATTTCAATGGTGAGCATAATTTCATAGTTGAAATTAAAAATACAGAACGCCTCGGCCATAACGAGTCCTTAGGACTGCAAATAATTTGATATTATATATCCGTTAAACTTAATGGCGGGGAAATTTAAAGATATTATTTACTGTATTACAAGCAAAAAAATACTAAAAAGTCTTAAAATAACATACGCATGATAATGTACTGATTATAAGTGGTCACTAATATACAGATTTAACTAAAAATAATTTGTTACATGTCAGGGTGACAAAGAGGTGAACTACATATATGTACCTATCAGTATTGTTTTTCTGTGGTGCATACGTGTACCACCAGTGCTCAGCACTGCAAGCCGCACGCAAAAAACGCATATTTATAATATCAGTTTATTTTCAAACTTTCTAACAACTTGTTAGGAATGGAACAATGAAAAACAAAGTGAAAAACATCGTGAAGTATCACATTCTTGGCAAACAGTTTTGTGTACTTGTTTGTTTTTCATTGCCTGTACACCTTCTACAGCGTCTTCTTGTAAAGCCTTCTACAGGTAGGTGCATTGAGATGTTTCCAAGAGATATATCTTTCGAAATATTAACATTTTTTTTAATATCATCCAACCAAAGCTTTATAAACTTCAGCTAAAGGAACAAAATAGAAGAATAATATTTTTCTCGTCATCATCTCCATCGCTGTCCTCCTCCTCCGAGGAAGTTGGTTCGTAAAATTCATAATCCTAATAACGGCTATGCGGCAAGTTGCTCCAACACAGGTTCAGACAAAAGTCTGTTCTTATCCTGATTTTTTCTATCCATGTGTGCAATTAATTATTATTAGTATTCCCCGAATACTGCATGTGTGCCACAAAACATCTGGAGCATATATGTACCGCTAACAATTCGTGCTCTAAAATTACAAAAAATAATTCTGTCACAAATAATTGTGTTTTCGAACTTCCTAATAAAAATTAATAAGAAAACCACTAAAATCACTGCGAGCAAGTCATATACACCCACTTCAACGTAATGATCACAGGTTTATGCAAACAAATTCTTTAGTTTAATGTTATACAATGAGTAGCGTAGGTACTTTTTTTTTTTCACACACATTCATACTACCGTTCCCCCCCCGGAACCGCTTTCGCATTACTTCAGGGGGGTGCGGGCGTCCCTTACACACTAACCATTCATGCAGCATGCACCCTAAACTTAACTAACTGAATTGCGGTCGCCCCAGCGAGGATTCGAAACCACGCCGGAACAAGCGCAATTCAGTGTGACCTCGAGTGGTCAATGCGTTCTCGCACTCGACCACCGCGGTCCCAGCGTAGGTACTACAATGAATACAAAACCCACTGTACGTAGGGGATCGAGGACAATTATAACACTTCTTATTTAAGAATTATGTATAATGTAATAATTTTTATTCACTTATGTTCCAATACCATATCAAAAAAAAAAATGTTTTTAGTATCTATGACACTTGTTACATTCGTCCCCTACCCAGGCACAAATGTAACACGAAAAGGGACAATTGTAACACAAACCACATTTATTAGTTTAGGTTAATTAAAAACAAATCTTTATTCATATTAAAGTAGTGTACATAGATAACCTAATAAGAAACACAGAAAAAAAGCTAACATAATAAACATCAATATAACTAATTAATTTCCGCAGTTAATGGATGGAACGAACGTTTCTTGGTCCCCACGTCTTGCAGTCCTGGTACGGTATCCATGTTTCACCATTTACATCAGATGAGAAAGACTTCATGCAATGCACGTAAAGATCATCGCCTTCTTCCTCTGAAGAAATGTCTACTGTCTTTTCTTTTTTTTTAATTTCTTTTAGCCCTGGATATTTTTCCTTTGTCAACTGTTTTTTCCATTTTTTGCAGGTTCTTTTTCTTCAAGTGCTTGTTTTTGGGGGTTTCTATTAATATGGCTGTCTTTCTTTCCTTTCTCTGTGTTTGCCTTTTACTGCTACCGGTTGCTTTTGGAAAGAGTTTAATATTTTCTAACCGTTTCCTAGAAGAATTAAGCTCTCCATCTCCAGTAGTATCCTCTTTAGATATAAAAGGAACAAGTTCACTTTCTACTATACTATATGCTATTCAAAGCTGACGTAGAAGGAACAGGGTCATTCCTATAAGCTAAATCATAAGTCTCTTCTTTTACATCAGGAACATTATTTAAGCTTGACATACGGGACGGTCTGTTGATACTGAAGGTGCAAATTCAAAATCGTCAAGAATGCCCCTAAGAAATGGACTTACGCCGTACTTAAACCCACTTAATATATTAGTGGGCGTTGTAGCTTTCAGAAGCGCTTGTGCGAAGATCAGGGCAAGTCATATATCGCCATGGTACGTCCTGGACGTCATCATTCGTCATTCATCAACTTTGAAGATATGTGACACTGCAAATTTGTGTTGCTCCGTTACTTTCGTCAAGCTGTCCAAACATTTGCCCACATTCACTTTATTAAAGTTTGTAGCCTTAGCATGGCTTATAGCTTGTGGAACCAATCTTTTGAGCCCATCCTTCTGTCGTACCACGAGTTTGAAATTTTTAATTCCTTTTTTATTGCTAACTCGAACACTAAACCATGTACATCCGTGGGGGCAAAGCCAAAATATAAATCAGCTGAACTGCGAATGTAGTAGCAAAACACTTTTTCGTCTTCCGTGGATAATATTTTATTATGGGAGTTGTATTCAC
Source organism: Limonius californicus (assembly GCA_014611495.1). Lineage (NCBI taxonomy): Eukaryota > Metazoa > Arthropoda > Insecta > Coleoptera > Elateridae > Limonius > Limonius californicus. Next base: position 9,172 of record JABXWE010006830.1, read on the forward strand.
ACTTGGTTCATTAATAATAAAACTTTCTTTTAATTTCCAAAATATATCTATTTAAAATTACCTGACAAATACCTAACTCTCTAGCAACTTCTCTCTCTATGAGGTTTTCTTCTATAACAAGTGCTGCTGTTTGCTTCATAATTTCAATAGGCCCTATAATGGTTTTTCTAACTCTAGCTGTCGTCAATTGCGTTCTAATAAGAAACAGATACCGATGTATTATGGTAATAATATTTCAATGCGGATACAAATGTAACATCTTACAATCGTTCTCACAATAGATGTTACAATTATTCCCGTGACGGAATTCATTATAAGTACATAAAATTAAATGTCACTAACTTTGTTAACATAACCCTAAAATATGCGTTGCAAAAACGAGTACAATCTTCAAATAAATGGATGGTTATGTATAGTCTTCTATATTTATTATCAATAATGTTTACTATCACCATTTTACTAACAGTATTACAACTTCTTTAGAACTCAACACACCGGGAATGTATAGATTTATGCCAAACCACATTAACTGCTCCAGACATCTAAACCAAGAGCGTTTCAGCAAATGTTGACATATCTGAATCTGAACAGAGAAGATTTACTTGGTAATAAATATTTTTTAAGTATACAAACTAGAAATGGTCAAAGTATTTGATCAGTTGCTCGTTCCGGAACATATAATACATTACTGTAAACAATGCAAATCAAATATTTACTTCGTAAACGCTCGTCATGTTTGGGATCACGCTATATCCGAGTTCCTTTTATGTGAATTGAGCTGTAGTTATTGAACTATAATTCCCAAAAACTAAAATTAGAAGAAAACGGAAAAATAGAACACCATCTAGTTTCTGATTAAATTGAGATTGATACTTTGCTGCAAATTTAAAATCCGCTCTAATGCATATTTGACATAGCTATAAAATGCAGAACTCTATCATATGTATTAAGAGTTACTAATCTAATGAAGAACAAAAAAAACGATAACTTTCAAAGTTAGAATAATGCAAGCTATGGTAGGGTAAGGTAATCTCAAAATGAATACTCGGATCTGAAACTTTTAAAAAAGAGTCGTCTATGAAATGTACTGTATGTTTCCTACTCCTTAAATTTAAGACCCATTTATTCAAAGGAGAGTGTTGTATATTTTATACTATATATTCTCTGGTCTAAATGAGCATTTAGATATCAATTCGCACAAGGTTTTCTATAATTTCACTAGTAAATATACATCAAAAAGTTGCAGGTCCAAGAATAAAATAAAATGAGAATAAACTCTCTCATTCTCATATCCTCAGTTGTATGATATAATCTATTCACGATTGATTTGCCATCCAACAGGCTGTGGAAATCTGGGGGAATGTGTGGTATCATTGAAATTTGTCAATTAATTAAGTTGGGTTATGCTAGTTTTTCTTGATGGAGGTTACGTTTTTTGAAAGCAGGCAATGTTGCCAGTGGAGCTTGTGTGTTCATTTAACGTTCGCCTATTGCTGCTCAATATTAGTTTATAATACTTAGATATAATAATGATTTCATTATAAATAAAATAATAACTATAATTTAAATGTTGTCGTAACACATACCAAATACATATTGCTGTTCTTTTTACACGAGAATTCTAAACTCAAATCGAATGTATACAGAGCATATTCCACACCATTCTTTATTGTCCTATATTTAAGTCTTGCAGCAAATTAAGAAGAATTAACGTCCATGCCGCTCATGTTTCAAATTGATATTATGGTAGTCCAGTGGATAACTGTTTGTTTCTGGTGCTAAGAGAGCCAAGTTCGTATTCCACTGAGGTCAGTGTTTTTCTCGGGAGAGATAAAAACTGTAAAACACTCATTCACAATTTAGATGCCAAAAGAATATACCCTATTCCACCTTCATGCTATTACAAGAAGTATCTGAATCATCGGCACCCTCCGATTCTGAATCAGATTCCCCAATTGAAATAATGAAAAGAGGAATATTTTCAAACGAGATATTTCCCATATGTTTTGTCCAGTCTTCCTAAATAAGTTTTTCACAATGCTCACAGTTGCGCTTTTTCAAAATTTCGTCAGTTACATATATTTTATTTCCGCCTGCTGTAAAAGGTTTAATTAACTCCCAAAGTTTTTTCTTAGTAATTTTGCCTTGAATTTCGACTTACTAGATTATTTTAGAAAAGTAGGGGACTCTAGAGCTGGCAACAGGGCAATTTCATTTTGACATTGCTAGAAATCAATCAAATAATATTTAAGAAAGGCAACTTAAGAAAAAAAAAACACAGCCTGCTGGATGGCAAATCAATCGTGAATAGTGTATATTCAGGTAACTTCATTATTATTTATGTACATTCTAAAACATACTTATTACATAAATGTACATATTTTTAAACACATAAATATTTATTTAATATCTAATATCTTTGGAATTTCAAGTGCATTGTAAGGGAATAATTTATCGACCCAAGTTTTCAAAAAACTGTATTCTACTTCTGGCAGTTGGAAAAACTTTGGGTTCATCTACTTCTTCGTTACTGTTTGTTGTAGTTATAGCTGGAATAAAAGATGTGATTAACACATGAATATCTTAAATGCAGGAAACTTACAGTTATTATGAAGTTCACCTTCAGTTTCAATTGGTTTTCCCTTAAGTTCTTGCCTGAATTCACGAGGAATGCTTCGTGCAGTTAAACTGTGCACTTGCTTGGTTTTAAGTGGTTCTTGCATTTTAGCTTTTATTTCCTATAAAACACAACATTTAAAATTCTTAATATACCAGGCAGAACATAAATATGATACGTCATTCTACTTAAGATACTAAGCAAAATATTCGAATACATCTTTAGTTTTATAATAAAACTGTTGTACGTGTTATACTTACTTGCTCATAATCAAATTTTCTCCGTAAATCATGAACTGACTGATCCAACATGGAAGTAGAACTAGGTAGCACCTGATCTGAAGCAGGTGATATTTGATCCAAATCCTCTGCACTGTGTATATTGTAAACCTGTTCTTTTTTGACACTTGTCTTCCTTAATGGAACAGCTGCCAAATTCGGGTATGATTTGGAGAACAGTCCCAACTTATCTTTGACTAGATGTTTATCCTTTAAATCGACTATCTCTGGATCAGCTGTGATGTTCAAAGAATTCTTAGCTGAACTTAAATCACCATCATACTCATCAGTGGAATATTCCAAACTAAATTCTTTGCTATTAAGTAAAGTTTCGTTGTCTGAAGGAGCCATAGTATCATGTGCATGCTCTACAGTGGTTTCTAGATTTATATCTCTGTCAGCAGCAGGTGAGAATGATTCATTAGTTAAAAATGGCACTGTGTTTAAATCATTTCTTTCCAGGTCAGTGGGTGTAGTGTGTTCAGTGAAGACAGCATCACCTACAGGCGAAGAAAGCTGAGAACTTATTGGTGAGTAAACATCTTCTGTTTCAGTGAGTGACCTAAGGAAGTCGCGTTTTCTATCATTGGTTGTTGTGTTATGGTTCTCATCAAGTTCAGCCTTATATTTACCAAATTCCAAATTGGGTGTATATTTAATACCTTCTGGACTTTTTCTGCCTGTGATAATTTCACGATTAGCATCTCCAACTTTCTCGTAAACTTTTCCACTTTTCAGATTATAAATTCGTTCAACGCTTAGGTCAGAATCGCTGGATAGTTCTAAAACATGTGGTGGAATTGGAGAAGCAACTTCAATTGATGACTCAGTGTCTGTTTGATGTGGGCTGTCTGTGTCAATAATGACAGGTACAGCTTTAAATATAGATGTTTCCAAGTCTGAAGTTGCAGTTGAAGGTTCCTGAATGATGTTTTCCTCAGGTTTTCCTTGGTAATCCTGTAGGATATTTAAAATTTTTTTAGGATTAAGTATGTAACAATAGATAAGATATTGATGATATTAATTATGTTTTACAACATAAATTTGTTATATAATGGATTTGGATCGTATTGAATGAAATGAAAACATTAATAATGTATTGTATATATGTGATTTTTTTTGTTTCACTTCTAAACTACTGTACTAAATAATCCCAAGCATTGAGTATTGTTAGTATTGCATATAAATATCTACAGGATTAGTTAACATGACATGTGAAAAACTTACCTATCAATCTTACTAGTCATCAATACATTAATACAAAAACTGAAATAATTAAAGTGAACGTGTTTATTTAAAAGTTTTATTAACATAGGTACAATATTAACAATACTCCCTAGGTAGTCAATTGTATAACAGCAACCACTAACAAGACATACTACTAAAAGAAAATAACAGATTTGGTTTGCAAAATAATTAATATCATTCAGAAAACCAAATGTAAAACAATATACCCGTATATTTTAAATTACTATAGAATTAACTAAACCACTAAGTTTACATTATAATGATACTAATCACCGTACCCAAAAATAGAATTCATTATTAGAGTAAGGATAAATTATGTGTTCTGGTATAATGGAGTTTTTATATAATTATTTGAAAAATTATAACTCTTGGAGAGTTTTGTACAATCCAGTGAAAGTATCTGGTTTATTCAACAAAATTGTGTCGTACTGTAATCTGTAGAAGGTACAGATCAGATCAAGATAGAAATAATTAAGTAAAAGACTATGTACACAAAAAATAGCTTAATAAAAAAAGGTTATTTCCACACAATTTTTTTAAACCTGTTTGGCTCAAGGTGATGGTAAACAAGCATGGATACTACGTGTTTTTTTTTACCAGGTCTGGTGTTTTACACTAAATGTTTGGGTACATTAGTATTGAAAAATTGGATAATAAGAAAAGCAGCATCTGATTTGTGAAATTCTATACAATTTAATAATGAAATTGTGTATAACTGTTTAAGTAGTATAAGAAAACGTGTCAGATTTTTAATTAATCATATTTTTTAAATATAGTTGGTGGGGATCATTATATTTCAACAAGAACAATACAACTTTTGTGTATATATTTCCTAATTTTTATTTTTGTTTTGTGTACAGCAAACTTTATTATATTAACAAATCTCTGGATTGTACAAACTGCCAAACTTACCTCTGCATTTAAAAAATGTTTGTTTAGTTATAAAATAATTATGTTGTATTCTCTACCACTTCTTAAAGTTCCAGAAATGCAGAACTTAAATCTATGTAAACTACCTCACTATTCAATAATTATTTGGCATATGAACATTATAACTATTATAAATTATAAATTTTACTTATCATCCGCTAACTTCAACACCATACTGTAAATGGTTGTGCTAATACAACTTCAGATAGAACAGACAACAAACTTTATTATCTGAATAACATGAATAACAAAACCTATGGATAAAATATCATTCTGGAATTAGATCGTTGTTTCCAATTGTGGTTTATGTTAAAGCTCCATTTTAAAAAATACACTGGAATAGTAATCCAAAACAGAAAAAAATGAGACTAATAGATTTAAAAGTTGTGTGAAAATATGAAAAACTATGTTGGTAAAATAGCATTTGAATATAGAAGGTCATTCTGAATTGTGTTGCAAAATTTAATCAGCTTATGGAACACTAAAAATAAAGGGTCCTGAATTGTTAGTTTGCTTTGTTTATGTAAAAAGTCATTAGTGAATTAGAAAAACAAAACCGTTCAATAACTGTTATTCACATAGAAACTCAGAAGTTATAAGTAAATGTTTTTTTAAGGTTTTTGTAATAATACTTATATTAGCACGTGTGCTGTTTATTTGCCAATTTTATCATGAATTTCATATAATGTTTGAGGTTAGATTTAAATGGATTAGAACTTAATTTTATATAAAACAATTGAGTTCTTGGTGATGTTTATATTTGTCATAAAGGAAAGCCATGGAGAACTTATAAATTTGTTTGGGATTAATTCATATTTATTTACTATTATTACCAAAGTCAAATACTTTGGAAGCAACCGAAGAAATCTAAGATATACCATATTTTTTCCATAGCGACCCAATAATTATAGTTGATTATTTTGAAATAAAATGAGAATGATAAAAAATAGAAACTCCTGTTGAAACAACAGTTTAAATTTATTTTTCCAAGTGGCATGTTGCTATTGGCATGAGTTCTATGACGATCTTTATTTGTAATTTTTTTATATCCTTAAAGGCATTTTTCATGAATTGGGTGCATTCTATACTAAAAATTAAGTTACACTTTTGTGTAAAATTATCTTAAACTTAAATGTTATATGAAAATAAAGCCAAAAAGATATAAGCAAAACTAAATATAGGCAGTGGCTCGTATCTTTTAAGTTTGCAAAAATAGTTGAATGTAATTTTTTATATTCATTATTTGAGCCACAATTTTAAAGTTGAAGAAAATTAATGCATCAGTTGTGGGTATATCGTGAATAATTCATAGTAGATGCACCTCCCCCTCCTCCCCTTTCAAACTCCTTGGCAATCTTGGAAAAAATAAAATAACAGAAAAATTACTGATTGTTTTATCTTTAGCGTTCTACAAACTTACTGTGTAGCACCACAATTCGGAAGCACCGTGTATATAACAAACTTTGATGTCTTACAAATTAAAATATTTTTCTAGTAAAGAGAATATTTAGCTTTCATCAGATACTAATTAAGTTGCCTAAAGTTAAAGTTTTGTTATTTGTTGCTGATTTAAATAATATCTGCATATTTTAATAGCAGAATGGTAGTTTGTCATTATTATTCTGCACATCATATGTAATATTTGTTAAAGAATGATTTAAACTAATTTAAAAATAATATTTTGTTTCTCTAAAATTTCTGATTTCGCCATATCCTCCACAAAAGTTGTTAATAATTGCCCCCTACTATGAGAGATATAAGAAAAAAAATATCAAGCCATGGTACAACTCAAATTAATTTGTCACATTTTATTTGTGATATTAATTTTAATTTCTGTTTTGTTTACGATAATGCGTCGACATAACGAATGTGGAGGAATTTTCGTAAACACTAAAAATACTATTTCTATAACACCAAAGTATTTAATTGACTTAGCATTGTTCTTTACTGTAAGTCACAAGCACTACCCATTGTTTTTGTGATCATGGCTACCTGATAATTGCATGTCATAACTACAGCCCAAAACTTGGGACAAGCATTTTAAGGCAAACGGTTGCATTTACGCGTATGAACTAAGAGTACCTTATTTTTGTAATTTTTAATTCTCTTTCAGAAAATAACATAAAATTTTAAAATATTCTACTAATAACAAAGTTAGAGCTAATATAAAATTTCAGTGGTAGGTTAAGTGCCTCTTACGGTCAAGTCTGGTTAATGAAAATAATTCCGCGACTGTAGTACATAATTATAAGTATGTATACCAAATTTCAAAGAAATATCTTTAAATTTGTGGAAATTACAATAAAAAGAAAAAATAAAAAATTGAACTTTAAGGCCCTATAACTTCTTAAGGAAGGACTTTCGGCCTAAGGTATATTAGGTTTAATCGGTTTATTTTTACCTAAAGAATCTATGACTAAACGGTGGCCCATTCTTTCTGAGACACCCTGTATAGCTGGACTTTACATATTTAAAATTCGTATTAGATATACAATTTGCTTTGAAACAATAGCACTTGAACTAAACGACATAGATAAAGTTCCCTAACCTTTGGCTTGGAATTTTTTTTGTTTTTATTACTATTTTCCTCAAATCACCTCAAAATCAATTAACAATTTTTGAATTGTTTTATTTCATAGCTAAGTAGGTTACTGTTCTAAATATCCCTCACAAAACTACTTGTTGATAGGATAGTTTACTAGGAGAACATGTATTAATTTACTAGGTTGTCTAAACTAAAATATATCATAGAGTATTATAACCGTCAGAAAAATGTAAAAGTGGGTTTTTTACAAAGTGCTTGCTAGAGTTTTTAGGAGAGAATAGTTGTCTGTTAATACTAGAATGAACATATTCTTGCTCTAAATTTACCAGATGGTTGTTAAAACTTACCGCCTCGTCTTGGGTATTTGGAAGTTTTTTCCTTGCACCTGCGGATTTTGTTGCTTCTCTTATGTAGTAATCTCTTCCAAACCTACGGTTACAAAAAAAAAACAATTACTTGTTGTTGTATAGGTACAAAATTATACCTTGTTATTTATATTAAATATTTTGGTACGGTGGTTTTAAATTTGGCAGGTAAAATATTATTGATTTTATATAATCTTTTATAATACTGTTTGTTATATTTGGAATTACTTGCCTTATGTTTTTGTTTTTTGTACGTTCCTGTTCAAGTATTGTTTGTAAACTTTTATTTTCCATGTTTTTTCTATAAATTTGATTTATTATTGAGCACTGCTATGCTACAACTGAATAAATTGGAAAATAATTGCTGCTATCTCTGAGTACTTTCGTGTTGATTATTATATCTTTTATCAAATACCTACTGATTCACAGAACTTACGTGTATTCATTAATATTTTTTATAGATAACACCCATTGGAATTTATGAACCAGTGATAATCGTATCCCTCAAGGCAAATGCAGCTTAGTATTTTGTTTAATTACATACCACACCATGCATCCTTAACAAAAGGCACAAAAACATTAATATATGTTACAACTTTACTACTCCTTTGACTGCACAGATATTTTAATTTACTTTCTGCAATAATAATTGCTCAGTTTTCTTTGCGTAAGTAGTGGTAAAAAAATTCAGATAATAAAACAAGTAATTATTTAAATGAAACGCTCGCAAATAACTAACTGCTTGCAGTGAAGTCGTATATAAAGTGTTTACTACAAAAGACAAAGGAAGTAAACATTAAACGGCAATTATTTACTTTATTCCTTTTTGAATGCCTAATGTTCTTTGTCTTACTTTCTCTTACTTTGTAAATAGAGCAAGTAAGTGATGTTTTCAGTGGGATGCATACCACTGTTGGTAAAATAGCATACAGGGTGTCCTGAAAGTAAAGCGGCACAGCTCAACTACAGCTTACTGAGATCAAATGGGACCGTTTAAACCAAACATACATTAGTACAAAAATGTTTCCTTAAGAAGTTATGGCTCGGCTCCAAGAAAAAATATTTTTAACATTGGGTATATTTCAGAAACAAAACGGCGGATCAAGCTGAAAATTGGTAAACATCCACTTCAAGGGATGCCAAACATTTTCAACGTATATGCGTTACTGCATTTGTAGAGGGCGCTGTTGGCTGATTTTTTCGTATTCTAAATAAATGTTAATAGGCAGAACCTAAGAACAAACTAAAAACTTTTAGCAGAACCACAACTATTTAATAAATTCGATAATAATTCAGCAAAACAACAATACTCTGGTTTGATATTATCAAACTAACAGATAACAACTTGAAAATATGTAATAAATGCATTAAGTTTGCACACTGAAATGCTTTCCTTGAAAACGGTACATTTTATTGACATGAAACAAGTACACCCTTTTTATGTAAAAATAACTTCTGTATCATAAAATTTATCCACAAAAAAACTGAAAATAATAAAAAAGTTATGAAAAAGACATCAAAAAAAAATTGCCGACATCGCCCTTTATAATACATATATAGTAATGGTTGTACGTTGAGAATGTTCGGTTTCCCCTGAAATGGATGTGTACAAATTTTCAGCTTGATCCGCCATTTTGTTTCTGAAATATACCCCATGTTAAAAATATTTTTTTTTCTTTAAAGCGCCATAACTTCTTAAGGAAGCATTTTTGTAGTAACGTATGTGTGGTGTAATTATTCTCTCCTCCTCTATATAAAACTTTGAAGCTAATTATTTTTTTCAAGTAAAACTTTTCTATGGCATATTTTTTTATTTATGTATGTGTATTAGGTCCCAGGTTGCGCACATTCGTCGCCCGTTCACGTACGATCAGGAGAGTTAAGACAGCGTTGCTCCGGTCAGTACTTGGATGGGTGACCCGAAGGTTGCGTTAACGCGGCGCCTCTCTCCCACGAGGATTGATCACTATGGGAGAGTAGATCAACAACCCCCCTTATGGGGGAGGCCCATGCCCAACAATGGGACACTGCGGGCTGATACATTCATTCATTCATGTGTGGTGTAATCGGTCCCATTTGACTTTGGGAAGCTGTAGTTAAGCCGTGTCCCTTTATTTTCGGGACACTCTGAATAACAATCACTATTTTATTTTTCTTGGAAATAAACAGTAAAAGAAGAAAGTTCAAAAACTTTAAACATTATGAGAAACATAAGGGTAATGAACTACTCAAAAATGAAAAGGGATGTTGCAGTGTAAGACACGTAAAGGTAACACCAGTTGCGTTTATAATAAAAAACGACCAAGACGACTAAATGTAACGTCTTTTTAGTAATGAACATAAAATTACAACAAAGGTACGTTCAAAGCAGAAATTTAACTATTATAATGAAAATCGTTATTGTCTCCTTTCACTTAACTAAAGTGTATTAAATTCTAATACCACGTGGCACCTCCTCTGGCAGTACTGGCATACTTTCACTGCAATTATCAATATGTTCTTTTGGAATTTGATGTCACACTACCGGCAATACATCCCTCAGGGGTAGTAGGCCTTGGATTATGATGATCCAGCTATCTCTGCAGAAGGTCCCATGCATGCTCGATGAAGTTAAGGTCTGGAGATAGAAGAGCAAGAGCAAGATGGTTTATTTTCTCATCTTGAAGCATCTCTAAAACAACCCAAGCATAATGTGGACTTGCGTTGTCATCAAGAAAAACAAAGTATTCCCATCCAACAGCATTGTGACGGTTCAGAACATGGTCCATAATGATCTTTTGGGCACCATCAAAGGCAACAACTGGTTGGGTATACTGAGGTAAGGTACGATGTCTGGCACTACGATATACTCTTTGAAGCTGGCACCTGTTTCTTTAAGGCGCTAAAAGGCACGTGAAATGACGCTGTACGCGGTTCCGAACATATCAGCAATGTCGACCTGGCGATCTCTTCTTTAGTGCATAGCAACGGCGAAATTTCGTTGTTCTATTGTTAAATGGTTTCTGTGCATTATTGTTAATTATTAAGAACACAAATATAACACACGAATAAAAAAACAATGAACAAAAAAGATCTTAAGAAGACAGGAATGATTATTCAATCAAACACACAAACTCGACTTGACACTAATACTGTTAAATAATTGTTTGTTCTTTGTTTTTTAACATCAAACATTGCCGCTTGCTCTAATTATCAATAATAGACGACCATTAGCCACCAAATACAAACATATATGCGTTATATTACAATATCCCTATTAATTTTTGAGGAGTTTAGAACAATTATGAGTTATGACACATTAAAATCTTCAAAATGTTTCAAATGAAGAATGACATAAAAGCTTAATAAAAGTCTTTTACTTACAAGGATGAATTACTACTTTCAGAAGATCGACTGCTCAATCTTCGATTCAAGTTTTCCTGAGAGTATGGATTGTTCTTCATCTCTACTGCATTGTTCCATTTCTGTTTTTCTCGTTCACTGTAACTACCTGTTGCAAGGAAAAATGTAGAATGTGTATAATAAAGGTCCCAGTGGAATGAAGAGGATAGAACCATTAATATGGGATAATTTTACCTTTAAATTTCTCTCTTTGTTGATCATCTTCATCAGCTGATGAGTCTGGTTGGTGATGACCATTTTCTTTTACTGTAGTTACATCTGAAACAGGTTGTGAACTATCTACTTCTTCAGGCTTTGGTATGTTTTCACTTTGCTGTGAAAATGAATCCGTAGCAGTTTTTAAATCCCTGAAAAAAACGGAATTAATATCAAGACTGAAAAAATAATGCGGGTAGTTAGTCTACATATAAATCATGTTGTATATCACATCACTTTACAAAAAGGAAGTGTTGTATTAAATGCAGGTTTGAGTATTGGTTTTCAATACATTAAACAACATGCACTTAATGTGCAATAGATGTAGCTGTTAAAAATAATAACCGTTGTTCATGTTTTTTTTTTGTAGCAATTAAATGGTATTTCATCATAGAAAAACTGTAGTTAACGCAGAAGTAATTTAAGATAAATTCTAGATTCATTTTTATGAAAATTTCCGTAATACCAGAAAGTTATAATATCATCCAAATTTGGTATAGGTAATACATTAATAATATTTGTTTGTGTGATGATGATAACAATTTTGTATCATGTCCAGCTAGATAAAAAATGACCATGATTTTCTTATTTCAAATGCAACACCCTATATAGAAGCCACTTTTACTTTCTGATTAAATGATTCAAATCAATATTAAAACGCCTAGACATTTGCAACTTCTGTTTAAAATTATGTGAAATGCATTTCAGATTTGCAAAATGAATTATTAATATATGAAATAAATTGATATAATGCAACTATATGCTCCAGTCGAGGGAACGCAAGTTGAAATTATGGAGGGATATTATGAAGAGTTACAGGGGGCGGTGGATACAATAACAGAGGACAATGATAACATACTATTAATGGGTGATTGGAATTCCAGAATTGGAAATCATCATAATAAAGGGGGAGGATGCATGGGTAGTTATGGGGAAATATGTATAAACAGAAATGGGTTTAGAATGATTGAATTTTGTCAGATGAATGATATAATAATTGGAAATACCTTCTGGAATCAAGAATTAGAACAGAAATACACGTTCAGAGCCGAAGAGGGGGGAACAAAAAGTCTAATTGATTATATTATACAGGGTGTCTCAGAAAGAATAGGCCAGCGTTTAATCATAGATTCTTTAGGTAAAAATAAACGATTAAACCTAAAATACCTTAGGCAGAAAGTCCTTCCTTAAGAAGTTATAGGGCTTTAAAGTTCAATTTTTTATTTTTTCTTTTTATTGTAATTTCCACAAATCTAAAGATATTTCTTTGAAATTTGGTGCACCTACTTAACATTACGTAGTACAGTGATAGAATTAATTTCATTAACCAAACTTGACCGTAAGAGATACTTAACCTACCATTGAAATCGTATATTAGGTCTAACTTTGTTATTAGTAGAAAATTCTAAAGTTTTAGGATATTTTCTGAAAGAGGATTAAAAATTACAAAAATAAGGTATTCTTAGTTCATACGTGTAAAGGCAACCGTTTGCCTTAAAATGCTTGTCCAAGTTTTGGGCTGTCGTTACGACGTGCAATTATCAGGTGGCTATGATCACAAAAACAATGGGTAGTGCTTGTGACCTACAGTAAAGAACAATGCTAAGTCAATTAAATACTTTGGTGTTATAATAATTGTATTTTTAATTTATGTTTTGTTTACGAAAATGCGTCGACATAATGAATATCGAGGCATTTTCGTAAACAAAATAGAAATTAAATATACAATTTCTATAACACCAAAGTATTTAATTGACTTCGCATTGTTCTTTACTGTAGGTCACAAGCACCACCCATTGTTTTTGTGATCATGGCCACCTGATAATTGCACGTTGTAACGACAGCCCAAAACTTGGACAAGCATTTTAAGGCAAACGGCTGCCTTTACGCGTATGAACTAAGAATACCTTATTTTTGCAATTTTTAATCCTCTTTCAGAAAATATCCTAAAATTTTAAAATTTTCCACTAATAACAAAGTTAGAGCTAATATAAGATTTCAGTGGTAGGTTAAGTGCCTCGTACGGTCAAGTCTGGTTAATGAAAATAATTCCGTCACTGTATTGCATAATAGCAAGTAGGTGTACCAAATTTCAAAGAAATATCTATAGATTTGTGGAAGTTACAATAAAAAGAAAAAATAAATAATTGAACTTTAAGGCCCTATAACTTCTTAAGGAAGGACTTTCTGCCTAAGGTATATTAGATTTATTTGATTTATTTTTACCTAAAGAATCTATGATTAAACGCTGGCCCATTCTTTCTGAGACACCCTGTATATACCAGAGAGATGACACAACTGATAAGCAATGTTCACACAGTTAATGATGCAGAATTAAATACTCAACATAGATTAGTAAAGGCAATACTGGAAATTGAAAGCCCAAAACTAAAAAATACAGAGGAATCTCTAGAATAAACATAAATAAATTGATGAAACCAGATATAAGGAAAAGATACCAAGAGGAAACGGACAAAATATTTGAAGTATTAAAAAATACAAAAGCAAACAGAGATCTAGGGGAATTGTGGTGGATTTTTAAGGAAACAATTTCGGGAGGAGCAAGGGATATATGTGGAATAAAGAAAGGGGGACCACGCAAAAGCGGACAAGTTGGTGGAATAAGGCAATAAAGGATCTAATAAGAGAGAAAAAAATAGCTTGGTGCACATACATAAGAAAAAATAAAGATGAGGATAAGGAGGAATATAATGAAGGGAGCAAACGAGTGAAGAAGGCAATAAGGAAAGCTGGGAGGCTTTTGGGGAAGATCTCAAAAGAGAATATCGCTCAAATAAAAGAATCTTCTGGAACACAATGAGAATGCTTAGGGGAGGGAACAGGAAAACAATAAAGGGGATAAGAAATGAATGCAATAAATTAAGAACAGAAAAAGAGGAAGTTGTTAAAGTTTGGAGAGACTACTTCAGCGAAAACTTCCAAGGAGTGACGCAGGATAAATCAGAGGAAGAGGCCCGGGAAGTAATTGAGGTAGAGGAGGAACAAAACATACAGTTAGAAGAGTTAGAAATAGCTCTAGCAAAATTAAAAATCGGTAAAGCTAGTGGTTATGATAAGACAGACCCAGAACTGTTAAAATTGCTAGGTAGTGAAGGAAAGAATTGGCTATTGGAAATTATAAAGGGTGCATGGAGAACGGAGAAAATACAAAAAGATTGGGAAAAGAATATAATCCTGCCTATTCATAAAAAAGGGGATGACACTATAATTATGTGATAACTATAGAGCAATCTGCCTTGCAACAACAACCTTTAAGATTTATACAAGAATACATGAAATAAAACTAAGGGCGGAGATAGAACCGAAATTAGAAGAAGAGCAAGCGGCTTAGAGAAAAGACAGACAAGCAACAGACAACATCTTTGTTCTGAGAAAAGTTATCGAAGGAATGGTGGAAACGAACAGGGAACTCTGGTTGTGTTTTATAGATATAAAAGCAGCCTTTGATTCCATAGATAGAATTATAATATGGAAGGGACTAAGAAAACTACAAATATCGGAAATATTAATAAGAAAAATTGAAAGTGTATACAAGAATGTTACTGCACACATACAGATATATGGGACAACCACAACCTCAAAAGAATTCGAACTGCGAAGAGGGATTAAACAGGGGCATAGCCTTAGCCCCTTGCTTTTTAATGTAATAATGGACAGAATAATTAAAAATACGAGCAATAGAACATTAAATGAGAGAATAATGCTTGGATGCAGAAACTTACTACCGATATACATAGACAATCTCGTATATGCCGACGCTATTCTAATGGCGAAAACACCTGGTAAACTTAACAGGAAAATAGAAATATGGAATAAAGATATAGAAGATAATGGTATGTTAGTGAACCTAGAGAAAACGAAAATCATGGTTATAAATAAGAAACAAAGGGAAGAACAGGGAAACATGATACTATGTAAGGGAATACACTTTGAAGAGGTAACGATCTTTGATTACCTGGGGACCAGAGTTACAAATGATGGAAAAATAGAAGAGGAATTACCTAATAGAACAAAAAAGGGAATAATATGTACTACGCGCTAATGAAAACAATATTTGGAAAGAAAGAAATTAGCAGGAAAACCAAAATACATGTCTATAAAGCAATCCTGACTCCAACCTTAACATATTCAAGTGAAACATGGACTAGGGTCAAAAACTATAACAATACAATCACAGCAATGGAAATGAAGGTACTTAGAAAAATAGCTGGAGTGGCAAAATGGGATAGGATAAAAAAGATTGTAATAAGGGAATCCCTACAAATTGCGGCACTAGTAAATAAAGTAGATAAGAAACAACTGGACTGCTATGGACATGTCACGAGAATGGAGGAAGAGAGGCTACCCAGAAAAGTTATGTAAGTGAAGAATGCAGCTAAGAAGAGAAAGGGAAGACCAAGGAAGACATGGCTTCAGCAGATAGTCGAAATCGGAAAAACAAAGAGAAGACCTTGTCAGAAATGAAGCAAACGACTCAGGATCGTAAAGCATGGAAGTAGTGGACAAGCAGTTAAACAATAGTTTTTATTCCGACGCTCTGTAAATGGCAAAAGGATTACGATGAAGAAGAAGAAGAAGAATAAATGAATTTCTTATATCAGAAATACAATACAGTTATTCCCATATAAGTTTTAACCATACTGATATTTTTAATTTTAAAAATAACTATTTGAAAATGTTTTAACCAATATCTGATAAAATATTGTATGATAGATAGAATATTAGAAATTGTGATTTTTTTTAAATTTGTTTTATATCTATCAATATGAGGTTGATTATGATTTCATCCCCTCAAAAAATCGATCCTTCTAAAATAAACATTTTCATATGTTAACTCTAACATGTACCTAATAACCATATTTAAAACAATACACGTAAAAATATGATTTAAATCTACAATATGTAATTATCATAATGAAAACCCATTATAAATCAGAAACTCAGATCACATCGCAATTTTTTTACCACAGATTAGTAATTCAGGTGGTATGCAAAAGTACATCGGTGCAATCAAGAATTGCTTGAATTCTAAATTCCTGTATTTTACTAGGCCAGTGTGAGAATAATATCACTTAAGGAGCATCATTTATATAATAGTTCTCTACTGCCAATGGGTTTAATAAATATTTGAATGCTATTTACTAGATTCGTAAAGGTTTTTGCAGCTATTGTAAATCTGAAATAGGTATTAAATTTTAAAACACAGAAAACAGTAGTTCTGGAAAAATGATCCTTAAAAACAAAAATATTCTTTTTGTCTAAAAGCGGGTGTTTAGAAATCATAGAACATTTTATAGAAATAAATACTTCGTTCCTACAAGTTTTTAATTATATAATTACTATAAGTTATTGAAAGTATGGTAGTAAAGATTTATGGGGCATATAAATAATGCAACAAATTGAAGCCCTATCAAACAAAATTAAGTGTCTTAGCGATAGCCCTCTGTAGTGAAAGAGGCCAAACTTTATATAAATTCGAACCATGTTCTACATTTCAAAACTGCTGTAAATTCAACTACTTAGCCATTGTTGGATTCTGTAAGAAAATTGTGATCTCCTCCCCTTAGGGCGGCTCTTAGTTACAGATTACTACAAGCTAGTAATGTAGAAAACTGAAGGGAACTCCAATATGAGCATAACATGTTATATTTGATAAGTACTAATTATGGTAAAGATGGTTTCGACATGGTTGTTCAAAGTTAGGTATATATTTAATCTACAGTTTATTTACATTTGCATTATTAATATTTTATAAAATCTTTACCTCAGCATTGGTGTAGGACTCTTCAAAATTGTTCTTGGTAATGTAGCATACTTCTCTGTATATTCCGTGTCCTGCTCTGTATGGCTTTCAAACGAGATTGGAGATGTGTCTTCATAATCTGTATTAGAAGTTATTGATATGTATATAAAATGAAGCTAATATTATATAGTAATAGAGATGAGTTACAGTACTTAAATTAGAAATATTGCAAATTTCACTAAGGATATTTTTAAACATTTAAAGGAAGGTAACCTGAACTTATAGTTTTTGGTATCTTTACTATTAACAACAAATTGTCAAAACAGCATTAAATCATTCGAAGTAACCTTGAACTGAGTTTTGTATGTGGTTAAATAGTTTATATAGTCTTTTGTTAATATCCGAAATCTAAATAACAATGTACTAAATGAAACAAATATGTGGAATTTGTAGTGTCAATATCTTTAATATTTATTCAACTAAGATTTCTAAAAGGTATTTGAATTCAGCTGTAATAATAAAAGTAGCATAAATTATATTTCGCTGTAGAATATCTACCGTTAAAATTTAGCTTCTTGCTCATGTACCTAATACAAAACTTTTCTTTTAAACTAAGAAGAGTGTTTAAATTAAAACCCCATCTGAGGACAATTGCAAAAATTAAATTACTTGGTTGGCCGTGACTCTTGTTAATATATCCACGGCAACTGTTTTACTATAATATTAACTTGACAGTTACAGTTGCTGTTTTGATCGAGCGAGATCTAGGACGCGATTTTTCCAAACACCTCTTTGCACTTAGGCCATATTTCGTTCAATGTACAGCCTAACTATGAATTTTGCCTGTCTAGGGTAGTCCCAACTCAAGTAGTGATTTTTACGTCACCCATCGCAGTGGCACGGAACTTACGACTTTACAGTTGCAATTACGATGTCGGAAAGTTATGTTCGTTGTAGCATGAAACAGCCCATAATAATTAAGGCGTAGAGTCAACCGAAATTCTTACAAAACTGTGAGCACAGTACAGCGATCAATGTCTTCCCAAAAGTCGGGTGTTTGAGTTGTCGAAATCATTCAGAGACGGGAGAACTCGTGTAAATTTACAAATAAATGTTGGAAGCGCTGAAAACATAACAAATAAACTAAAATATCGTAAGGTGAGCGCCAAGTAAATTCCGCGATTGTTGATCGAAGAACACATGTTGAATCGTTTGTAAATTGTTTCTTCTTCACTGTAGCGGTATGAGAGAGAAGGAGATGAATTTTTGTACCCAAATATCACAGCTGATGAAACCTAGGCACATTGTTTTACGCCTGGGTTAAAACGTGCAAGCATGTAGTGATATCACACCACATCTCCAAAACCAAAAAGCAAAATCTGTGTTGTCAGTTATTA
Source organism: Limonius californicus (assembly GCA_014611495.1). Taxonomy (NCBI): domain Eukaryota; kingdom Metazoa; phylum Arthropoda; class Insecta; order Coleoptera; family Elateridae; genus Limonius; species Limonius californicus. The sequence goes on from JABXWE010006830.1 coordinate 27,913, forward strand.
AAGTGATGGCGAAAATTTTTTTGTGTTCTTTGCCGATTTCGTTGCAGAACGTCGTATCATTAATACAAACTCTTATTCGACATTTTATGCGATAAAATAAAGCAGGAATAAACAAAAGAAAAGACAAAGTTTTGTTTTCTTTCTCTAAGACAATGCTGGCCCTCATGCCGCTGCAAGAACAATTGAAACGAAAATATTTCAGCTGCATAACGACGTTATCGAATCTGTTCAAGAACGGATACGTATGCAGCTCAAAAACTTCGTCCAGAAAGGCGTTAGAAAGCTTCCAGATTGATGGCTCAAGTGTATTGCTAGGCAGAGGGACTTCATCAAAGAGTAGTTTTCATCGTTGTAGTATTGTAATATCCTTCTTTATTAATAGATTCCTGTTTAAATTTAAACACTCCTCATAGTAACTTCTCTGATAGACTAAATTAAAATTTTAGGATTCAGTCATTCCTTAAAGCACATACAACGGCTGCCTGCCTTATAACATCATCATCATCATTACCATAAATTCCTAACTTTATTCTAGTTCAGCTTTTATCCTAAATCAAATTTAGTTTTTTAATTTTTTTTTTGTGGCTTTATATGATCATAGGTTTTCACTGAACATATAATACATAAGAACCTAGTAGTAGAGTAGAAATTATTTAGAATCAAACCAAGTAAGTTTCGAGGAAAAAATTTGTGGCATTAGCTTTAGTCAGTCCCAAGCAAAGACATGATATGTTAAGAAACTAACCTGTCTGGTCTACTACTGCACTATTAATAGTTTCAGATATTTCTACAGTATCTGTGTCTAATCCATTCGATGCAAAGCGTTCAAATACTCGTTCTTGCTCTTCTACCATATCAGATGTATCAGTAGTACCATCATCCGATATACTTTTTTCTTCGACATTTACATTAGCCAGTAAATTCTTACCACCAATAACGGTTTTTGAATCGACTAGAATACTCTCTATACCCTGTGCGGATTCCACATCTCCAAAGTCAGAACCCACATCTGATAGATCAGTGGTATCTTCTGCGTCTCTGTCACCAATAAGAACCTTTGCTTCAGAGGTAGGATTTGGCACTAGCATAGGTACTGGGACTGGTGAAGCAGAACCACCAAATTTCCTTTTTTGCATCATCCAGTTTTCTTGCCATTCTTCACTTTCTGTTTCAAGAGTGTTTTTGGGTACTGGTTCTATATCTGCTTCATCATCCGTGGATGATACCTCTTCAATACGTTGTTGTATCTATAAAAACGTGCGATAAACATTTACATCTGTAGATAAAACTGTAAAAAAGCATGAAAAGTTCAAATCTTTGTTAAGTAGGCTACCTCTCCGTTACAAATTATGCCATACTTTTATTTTGGTGTTTGTAGACAGAACAAGTGCCCCAAATATACAGGCTTACCGTAAGGGACATATGATCAATGTATTTTGTAGATGCTACACTAGAATCACTTCGAACCCATTCCTCCAAACTTGATACAGATGTAGTGTCAACATCACCAGCAGCGCTGTTCCCATTTTTCCACTTTGAGTCCAAAGTTTCTTCACCAAAGAAGTATTCCTTATCATTTTGGCGTGATGAATTAGACAATCGACTTGAAACACTGTTTCTAGAGGATGTAGGTTCATCTTGATAATTTTGAATTACCTAAAATATATATCAGTTACTTTCTTTGAAAATTAAAAATTTGTATTTTTCATTTAACTTTCGTGATATTTATACTGGCAACTATCTACAAAACTCACATTGACCTTCGATGGTCAACAATAGGACACATCTCAGTTAATATTTAACAGATTTGTTGCTTATTTTTGGTGAATTCCGCGAAAAGGCGGTTGCAACCCGCAAATAATTTATATATCAGAAATTATCCTACTAGAAAACCACCGTCAGACGAACATGAAAAATGAACGAGCAGTGTTAAGAGGCAGTGAATGAGAATCCCCATGTAAGTTAAAGAGATTTAAGCACACATGTGGGTATTAGTAGCACTTCAGTTAGAAGAATTCTGAAAGCAAATGTATTTCATCTTTGGCATGTTAATGTTATGTTGGTACGAACTGCATAAAAATGGTCCTCAAAGATGATTGTAATTTTGTAATTTCTTTCATAATTAACTTCTTTTAGATTCGTCTTTTTTAAATTGTACATTGTTTAGCAATAGGGTAAAATCCTCAAAGAATGGTAAAGCGAACACGTATACCCCGCGCTGGATGTGTGTTACCTATTTTCACAGAATTTTTTCTGTAAATGTCTGGCGTGACATAATAAGTAACCACATTGTTGGACACACTTTTTCTACGAAAATGTAATTGGACAACGTTACTTGGATTTCCGACATACAGTTTTAGCCGAGGAATATGTAGAACTGAATGTACGACAAAAATTTTGTTACCAACATGATAACTTTCATACTCACTACATTTGGATGAATTACTTAAATATTATATTTGGATGCAATTGGATTGGAAGAGGAGCTGTGCGTCCATGTAGTACAAGAAGTTGCGATGTCACTCGCGCTAAGCATATAATTTCCAAAAATATTTTATATGTGAGATATTTACAGTTATTGCAGCAAGAGGTATTTGAAGATGAGAAATATCCGAAGGAAAAAAATTAATTTATTAATAAGAACTGGAACTAGTCATCATACACTGATGTTTAAGTAAATTAAATGAGTACCATATCATTAAAAGAATCCAAATTTATCGTTTACGACCAAACAACTATAATTTTATTTACATTGGACAGTAGAGTAGGCAGTTTGGGTAATAGTAAAAAAAACGAGTCTTTAGTTATAGTTCTGATTTTATTTTAAATTCGATACATCACGTGAAGTTAATATATATTGAGAGAAAACTAACAGACAAATCATATTATTAACTATTCACAAATGTATAAGCACACATTCTGGCTACAAGTCGCCCTTTTCGGCTTTCCACTGCGTGGGAAAAAAAGTTGGGAGTGTTTGAAGACATATCTGTAAGAATCAGAAACCACTATGGAGCCCTATTACACAAAAGAGTCGACATTACGCATATAAGCAAGCAGTTGTAACTATGGCTGGGCAATATATCGATAATTTCATTGGTACGGCAGGTTGATATAAAAAATGTGAACTATCAAAACTATGGAAGTATCGATTTTATAAAGCTATCGACCGTAATTAATATCCTTGTATTTAAACAGGCACGATTGGGTAGCAAAAATGGCGTTGTTCTTGTTAAATACTAATGTAGTTAATATTCTTAGATCATACACATTTATATTGATAATACTACTCCATAAGCAACTAGGTACGTCACTGATGTAAGAATCCCAACAAACTTTTTTTTATCTGTCTCCTTTGCCGTTGCATGACATCCAATACTGGTATTTAACTTGTACCCTTTTCAATTGGCGCTCACCCAGTTGCTGTTGACGTATGGTGAGAATTACACAAATTAAACTGTCAGAGAGAAAAGTCACAACAACAGCGCATAACCTGCAAATGTCGTTTTGTGTTATTGAAATCTTTAATTTTAATCTAAAATGGTGCGGAAATGCGTTATTTGCAGTGCTCCTCCATCAAGAAATTGTTTGTTTTCATTTCATCGGCAAGTATTTCTATTTCTATAGTTTATAAAACCCACATTATTGAGAATTAACCACGTGCAGTTGTATTGTTTATATTTAAAGCTAACAGATATTCAATTCTTTAAAATTCATTTCAAAGATTTGATTACTTATGTACAGTACCTATTGCAGGTTTTCTACAAATAAAGTACATGCTGATTTGTGGTTGAAAGCATGTAATTTGAAAGAATGACATATTAAGCCAGATTCACTTATATGTTCTAAACATTTTTCTGCTGAAAACTATGACGAAGAAACCTATTGACCAAAAAAGAAGTTGCGTGTTTCGGCAGTGCCTTTTTTGCCTGATATCACAACTTCTGTTCAAATTCCTACCATCGATCTTGTCTCAGCACACTATGTTTTAAAAATAAATATTTGGCAGTTATAGAGGTGTCAAATAATTAATTTTGAAAAATGGCAAGAATGGTTTTGTGCATGATTTAAAAGACTGCGATAATTGCACTGGTTTATAATAGTTATATTTACTACATATTTAAACTTCCCGCCGTACAACACGCGTGAGCGCATGCGTAGATTGCATAAGGGTACAGAGAAAGATGGTAGATATGATTTATTTGTATTAGGAAGGGAAGGAACAAAAATAGTTTGTCTGTGATATCTTTACAACACACTTTACAATCTGTTGTCATATCCATGTAAATGTGTATGATCTAAGTTAATATTAGCAAAACTGTTAATATTACAACAGTAACAAATCAACTTGATAGAACATATGATCCATTTCTATCTATAAAAAGTCAATAATCTCCGTTGCTATGATACAAGTATTATGGGTTGCGTTAATCACTTTTAATGGGGAATAACTTAGGTGGCCCACCCTGTATACACAATGTACATATTTCTTAAATACAGATACGTTTAGACACTGATATTTTCAATCCCTCAAAAATTATAGATATGTACTTTACAATTTTCGGTACTATTGGAAAAGATCGATATCGAATTGGTATTGATATTTCAAACTCATATTGTGCTATCGCCCAACCTAGTTGTGCATTATTCCACCTGTCACGTATTATATCGATTAACGTTTCAAATATTCATATTCATAGATTTCAATGATTCAATAAAAAGAGTAAACTTTTGGAAGGCGATGGAAGAATTTGGCTATCTATTTAACGTAATAAACCTTAACAAAAATGACTATAGAAGAGACTACATGTTGTGTTAAACATCAAAGCTACATAGCAGAACCCCTTCAAAACAAATAAGCGACTCAGACAAAGCGACCGTCTCAGTATTATTATTTAATATTGCCCGTGAAAAGGTATCAAGAGAAGTGAAAGTACAATAAAAGCGGAATATCTCTTATAAATCAACCCAAGTAATTGCCTACAACGACATCAACATAATAGGAAGAGGCATATTTGATATGAAGGAAGTTCCGAAAACATTAGAAACCAGAGCAATAGAATAGGTCTCACAACAGAAAAAAAAGACATACCAAAGTCTATGCGCATTGAAAAAAAAAAAACAACACAGAATCTAACAGAACATACCAATGGACAAACATAATTTCGAGGTTGTGGACATCATCTAGCTGTGGCCAATGGTACCTAGTATCAACAACACGATCGAGGAGATAAATCGAGGGTTTCTTTTGGGAAACAGAAGACATTATAGATTAAGGTCACCGCTGAGGTCTATGACAAGAAAAAGAAAAGGTAAAATATTATTATACCAAATATTAATAAAATCAGCAAGAACATACATGTCGTCTGATCAAGCGTGGTGAAAATAAACTCGCAGCTATGGAAAATAAAACATTCAGAGCAATCGTCGGGCTGGTTAGAGAAGGCGGAGAAGTAGGTACAACTTCGAACCAGAAAATATCTACCATAGACCAAACATACACAAAATCATAAAATGCAGTAGATTAAGGTGGCTCGAACACACGCATAGAAAATGCTAAACAAAATCTTCAAAAAAACCGGAAGGAAAAAGAGCAATAGAAAAACTTAAGAGTAAGTTGATAGATGGAGTGGAGAATGTTATAAGAACTCTACAAAACCAAGGGATATGGAAAATACACGCCAAACATGGAAAGACTGATTGAGGAAGCTAAAACCCACCCAGGCCTGTAGAGCATAGAAAGAAGAAGAAGAAGAGAACTCCATTAAGATTGTATTCCTAGCGGTAGCAGTTTAATGGGTTTTTGCATGGTAGCGCGTTAACGTGAAAATGAAGAATTACATTTCTTTTAATATGGGGGGCGACATTTATATTTTATTTTAGAATACTCATAAATTATATTGCAATAATACCACATATATTTCACAAAGCCACTACCCACTGTTGCAGGCACACTTACACAGTGCAAATTAAAAAAATACTTACTTTATTAAGAATGGCAGTAGCAAGTAAATCTTCGTACGTGCTACTAGTACTTTCAGCTGGAGCACCTGGATGTATTTCGGCTTTTGTGAATTTGGGTAATCCTATGGCCTCTTGAATAATTCTTTGGATGAGTAGTTTCAAACTTGAATGAGCTGAGCATGGCGACTGTCCAATTATTGGAAGATCTGCAATCAAATACCTTAATTAGTCAGGTATTTCAGAAATATCAAATTAAATATTGTGATTAATTAAATACAAAAAAAGTAATTAGAACCTTGCAGTCTTTACTATGAACAACTATGTTCTAAACATAAAGTAAAAATAACATATTATGGCTTAGTTTGGCAAGTAAGTTTATTTAAAATCTTAACACTTCTGTCAATTTGCGTTTACTTATTAACTTCTTCAATAATTCAGTAAATAGAATACCGTAGAAGAGGTAAGTATATTATTATTATACCAGCCGCATAGTCAAACGCATGCTTGGGTTACTACTAGAATGGGTGGTAATACAGCGAACAACCGTGCTTCACAGGGCATGTCAAAGCCGTCGCGTCGGTCCCAGCTATCCCTAACATTGTAAGTTGTTCGATTAAGTCAGCGGCTCTAGCGCGACTTGAAAACACCAGGCTCCATCATGGTCGTACGAATTATTAGGTATATTATTATACAGGGAATTATTTAAACATGAGGCTAAATTTCTACAATGTGTTGGGGGGACCTAATAGGTCAAAAATGTACAATATACATATGTCTAAAAATGCTTTGATAATGAGTTACATGAATCGGTAAGTTAGGCATCCTTATTTAATATTCGAAAAAGCTAATTTCCTTGGCGTTGGATTGAACGCTCCATGGTTTTCAAGGTCGCCCGATTAAACGCCGTGAAAAATATTTTTTCTAAACAAGTAGTTAAGACTGAGGTTTCTGGCAGCATACGCAAGACTCATTTACACGTATCCGAAACACTCCTGGAGTATTTGAAAGAGTACGGCAATCATTAATCCGACCAGCAGAAGCCTGTATTCTCATAGAAAAAAAAAAGGAATTTTATACACGTAACTGGTGCTTTATTAGTATTTCCCTTATTACTTCTTAATAAGTAAATAATTTTTGGATATACGTTATTAGAATTTTCTTCACTTACTAACAGCACTATAGAAATTTGGCCCCTTGCTTTAAGAACACCCTGTACATCCACATGTACATATAAAGACACATTCTTTAAATTAATAAATAATTAGTATTTACAGTGGTGCGTCTATTGTACATACATTTTACAAATGCATTGCTTGATTTACTAGATATTTGAAGAACGCAATTATATTGGAAATTGATTAGCTATATTAATATTACGTATAGCGTACAGGAAGTTAGAAACTTGCCCATTTTAAATAAAAACTGTACATGATTTTTGCCGCTTTCAAAGGTTTGTTGTTTATTTAGGGTCAGCAACATATTAACTGCAAAAACTCGACACTATAAATATAATTCAAATACACTTTCAACAGGATGGAGTTCCACATTCACACATTCATACACATTCATACATTACAAATCGTTGAATTCGGAATATAAAGAATAATGCAATTATATAACAATATATAGGGTGTTCTATTTAAGATATGAAAGTTGATTTAGTAAAAATAGACCATTCACTGGAAGGCAAATATCAAACCTTAAATAATTTTTCACAAAAAACCAATTTTTAAAACTGAATATATTTGATTTAACTATAGTAAAAGTAGTTGCCACAACTCAACATACATATAACACGGCAACCAAAATCGCTTATAAAGTTAACGTATTTCCAAGTTTTCAAAGTAAGATCTTTTACTTATAAAGCATTATTCCAACTTTATTGCTGAGTTTAGCTTGTTAATATATGTATACAGAGTGAATGAAACCCATGATGCCACAGATAGCCTACTGCTTCTGTTAAGTATTTCATACAGTTTATTTTACATACGGGGTGGGCCAGTTAAATTGCCTCACTTAAACCTATTGAAACTTTTTTAATAAACGAAGGGACATTTGTTAATTCCGGGAATATAGGACCAGACCGATTACGAATATGGAAAATGGATTAGTAATGTATGTTAAAGAGATCTAAGCACAAATGTGGATATTACTAGAACTTCGATGAAAAAATTCTGAAAGCAAATATATTTCATCCTTATCGTGTTACTCTTTGGTGCACGAACTGAATAAAAATGACAAATGTAATCTCTTTCACAATCAACTTTTTATATAAATGTTTCATATTTGTTTTACTGTTTCTATATATTCCTGTACTTTAGATGTATTGTTTGCGCAATACTCTGTATTTTGTTATTGCTTTTTTGACGACCTAATAATATACACTGCTCCAAGAAATTAACCCACGAATTATTAATGTTGCGATAAAAGAAAAGTAGTGCGGTATCTACTTCAATCAAATGCATGGAATGAATGTCTGACACAAACCTGAAAGACACATGTTACTCTTGGTCTATTTCTACATCATTAACTTTGTTAAAAAAAATTAATCAGTTTTACATGCACATTTACAGTTTACTTGCAGTTTAGTTTTACTTTAAAACGTATCAAACCGTGTAGCTGTCATCAAACAATTGCTTGTACGATCAGTCTTATTTAAAATGCAACGTATCAAGAAATTTAAGTCGTGCTGAGTGTGTCACAACCCTTACTTTGTCCGAAGAAAGGTATTCTTTCCTCGCTATCACTGACAGGCTTGGGGTGAACCACACAACCATTTCTCGGGTGATCCAGCGTTTCAGAGAAACTAACGAACGTGACAGGCGACCAGGGCAAGGGCGACCATGTGCTACTATCGCTGTAGAAGATCGTTTTCTTCGAATGCGTGCACTAAGAGAGCGCTTTATCACCACCCTCCTGACAACTTTCAGCAATACATAATGTTCAGGTTAACATTGAAACCGTTCGCCAACGTCTTCTGGAAGGAAACCTGAGAGCCAGATTACCAGCTACTGGCCCACAGTTGACTGCAGACCACCGCAAACACAGATTTTGTTCCCAGACGAGTCCAGATTTTGTTGGGAGAGTTGTGATAGGCGCATTCGAGTTTTTAGACGCCAAATGAACGATATGCTCAGTGCAATTTTGCCCTCACGACTGAATTTGGTGGTGACTCAATAATGGTATGGGGAGGCACATCTTTCACGGCCCGCACAGACCTACACATCTTCCCCAACTGCCCTTTAAACAGTCAGAGGTACATTACGGATACCTTAGAACAGTATGTTGTGCCATATGCCCCATACATCGGAGACAACTTCCAATTAATGCACGACAACGCTCGGCCCCACACAGCCAGAATTGTGCAAAAATACCTAAACGACGTTGATATTCCTGTTATGCAGCGGCCAGCCAGAAGTCCCGACTTGAATCGATTGAGCATCTCTGGGACACTCTCGGAAGACAAGTACGATCCCTTCAACCACCCCCTGCAACTCTTAACGAACTAGGGAATTCATTAGTGGAAATGTGGGATAATCTTGAACAAGAGCAGTTAATTGTGTTAATTTCAAGCATGGACCGTCGTTGCTAAGCTGTCATAACAAGTCGAGGCGGAAACGCAGCCTACTGAACCTGTAAACTTACAATTTTTCAGTTTTCGAATTTTGATTGTTGTTAAATTGCGTTGATTGTTGTTAATTTGGATAAAATATGGTTTACTTAATTTTAAGCATTATCTATGATTAAACGTACTTCATTGCATGCAATACTTTAAACAATATTGCGATTGTGAGGTATGGTTAATTTCTTGGAGCAGTGTATATTGGTGTACTATGTAGATTAAGAAATAAGCTCGGCTTTATGTATTAAGTATTATAGATTTTTAATTGTTTTACCACGTATTTCTGTAATTTCGTAAATCCCTGATTTTTCCAAAGTTTTCACTTTGTCTTTAGCAAACAATTTATATAGATCCTGAGCAAATATATATATAAATAGCCTAAGTACTCTCTGTATGCCCCAAAACTGCTTTCAAATAGGGCAACTTCTACGAACAGGATGAGGGCACTGCAGTGGGTAATAGCGTATCTCCATTCGTTGTTGTTGAAAATAATGCACACTTCCCCAGGGTATGAATCAGGTATGTGGATGATATTTTTGCCGTTTTCGATACTACTACAAACAACACTGATAATTACGTTAATCAAATAAATTCCAAATTCCAGTCAATGAAATTCACATATGAATTAGAAAAGTTGACCAGTTGGCGTATTAGTTATTAGAAAGCACTGTAAAGGATTAGAATTTGACGTTTACAGGAAAGAAACCAGTGTAAACAAGTTTATTACCTATGACTCAAATCATTGTTTTCAACATAAAATGGGCAGCCTTTAATGTTTTGGTTAATAGACTACTTACCTTTCCATTAAATTCAAATCGATACCGGATTGAATATCGGTCATCAAAAATATTGCTTCCAACAATGGTTTCTCTCCAGACGTCATTGATAATTTAATTAGAAAACGTAAGCTAAGATTAAATGTTCGTAATTACACGACTTTACAAAGTTCCCCAGAAATTTCATCAACATTCCGTTCCATCCCTTAACCAAAATCCTTGCTAAAATATGCAAACAAATCAATTTCAAAATTGGATTTCGTTCAAATAACAACATTCGGAACTTGTTGGGTAACCCTAAAGACAAACACGATACAGTGAGTGTATCGTGAAGACAAAGTGAAAACTTTGGAAAAATCGGGGATTTACGAAATTAACTGTTCTCACTGTAATGGAGAATATATTGGGCAAACCTAACCTTAGTTTAGGTTTAAAGAACACGTAGCTTATTTCAAAAATCATAGGTTTGATAAATCAAGTGTTGCCCAACATATTTACGATACAGGACACGGTATAAAACTAGATAATCTAAAATTATTAAAGGAAGTGTCTTCAACAAAATAATTGAATTGCTATGAGAGCATTCATATTTTCAAAAATAGGGGGATCTTTTAAATGCTGATAATAGGTCAATTCCTAACTCAGATTTAATTCATTTGTTTAAAATAATTTCTTAACCGGTTAGGCGTAACGAACCCTAACGGGGATTTAGTGTTTTTGTTTGTTAGATTATTAGCATTAGACTTCAATTGTTGGCTTGGCGAAGGACTTATCTCGAGAGGTATTCCTCAGCCAAGTTACTTTAGTTAGTTCAAGTTCCTACTGAAGATGGCAGCTTTGTTGCTGAAATATGTATTTAGGTGTTCTAAATATCGTGGTGGCATACTATATTGAATTGTGCATTTACCTATTACATTTGAAAATAAATTAATGTCTGGTTAAAATATTATATTTGTAAAGTGTCTTATGGCGCCTATGTCATCAATTTCAACGGCCTCACTTGACTAAAAGGACAAAAGATGTAATAATTGATAAAATATTATATAAAAAATATCTGCTTTATCTACATATCTACGAGAACTTAGTTCAGGCATAAATACAATTTGATTTCGTAGATAATTGTTATGCTGACGTGAACCATTGCATAAACTAAAGTCCGACATTAAAATTGTATTGCACTTTACCTACTTGTATTTACTATTAATGAATTTCGCCTATTGATTCCTCGACTTTGACATTTGAAGAAGGTGTGGGCTACTCGATAAACGTTATCTGTTAATACATACCTTTTGCATTATTAAAACATTTTAACCCAAACTCGTTGAACTAGGAGACAATAGGTAATCATTTCGAACGTTAGGAAAGTTATCTAAACAACCGATAATCGCCAATAGAGATTAACAATGCCAAATCCAGAAAATAGAAATCACCGTTTATGTTACATAAAAAGTATAACAAAATAAACAATAAGTTTCGATTAAACGCTGCAAGTTTAGTATGTATTTTTTGATATTTTATAACTACACAAATTAATAAGCTGGAAATTTGTTGTTTACATTATATTTCTTGGAAGTAGGTAGTAGTGGAAGTAGTGGAATTCAAGTTAATTTACATATCCATATAATAGGATATTGCTATTGCTAACTTGGTGAAGAATTTCTTTCCAAAGGTATTCGTTAGCCAAGTTACTTTAGTTAGTCCAAATTCTTATTGAAAATTTCAACTTTGTTGCGGAAAAACGTGTTTAAGTGTTCTAAATAATGTTGTGGTAGGGGGTTTTAATTACATATCATTGACGTATTATAAAATATTTACTTTTTCCTCTGTTTTCTTGTTCAGAAATATGCTGTTTGAGATTAACACTTGTATTATTTTATATGTTTTTTGAGAAATGTACAGGGTGATTCACGCGTGAGAGAAGCCTACCATTCCAAACATAGGCAACCCAAAATACATATCACAAGGTACTGCGATATCTGAATTCTTAACGACAGTATTATGAAAGGTTCATTCAACCCAATCAAAGTTTGATTAATATGTATTTGAATGCAACATGATCTTAACAGCCGAGACCTATTTAAATTTTCTTCGTGACACATTTCCACTCTTATTTGAAGAAGTGGGTGCAAATACAAGACGGCATATGTGGTACCAACAGGATGGCGCCCCAGCGCTCTATTACGTAAGCTGTCAAGTGTATTAAACATACATCTCTGTCCGATAATACCGCCAATAAAAATAGAAATATCGCAGTATAATGTGATATGTATTTTGGATTGCCTATTTTTGGGCTGGTAAGCTCGTGCTCTCCTGCGAATCACCCTGTAAATATACAGGTGAAATAGAAACGTAAGTTTGATAGGAAAGATGTAGTTCCTGTTATTATTAATATAGATGAACATTCGTATAACAGCTTTTAATTTAAGAAATTGTAAAAATTAAATAGACTCTTATTTAATATATATTTTAAATTTTGTTTTGTACTATACAGGGCTACTCATTAGTGCGTTGAAGTCCTGGCAATATCATAAAGATTTGGAATTTGGAAAAATTAGAACCAAAAGTTTAAATATACAGTCTCGCTACAACCGGGCATCTCAAAGGTATTCTGTTTTAAATAGAACACCCTCTATATTTTTACATTATTGAATTCAGCGTAAAATTATCTTCCCAACGATTTCCTGGTTTTTGATTTTAGATAAGGCGTTGTGCAGCTTACCTTAAAATGCGAAAATGTTGGTCGGCACAAGGTTTAACAAATTAATTCGGTGCGTGAGTATTACGATCAGTTAAGAATACATATTTCCCAATTATGAAGCCAAATAATGTACTAAGACGGCACAACCGCTCAAATCTATATTTTGTTATACATGGCGTTTTTAACACCAGCGCAAATTTAATGTATTTCAAAGAGCATTTTTATGAATATTGTCCTAGAACTAAAATTGATATTTTCAGAGAAGATTTTACTTTTTCATTCCAACCCGTTGAATTCTCAAACTTTTTATTTCTATCTAATCTAGTGACCATAATTTTGATATAAAGTCACAACATTTATTATTAATAATATAGATAGAAAAACAAATTTTTCTTCGAACATGTATGACACTTTTGGACATTTAACTAACAAAAGAAAATGTCTGTTTAAACATGGCATGAAATAAATGGCATATTATGATACTAGTGTATAATGAAGCCTTTAAAGCACGTGCGACGGGGAAAGGGCACGACGGGAAGCGGAGTACTTTTAACGTCGCTAGTGCCTTAAGGCTCAATTATACACATGTGTCAAGCGCCATTTTTATTATACCTGCATCACAATATGAAAAATAGACCTGGAAAGCAGCATTTTGATTCATTGTATAAAGTAGGTGTTGGGGCGCAATATCGTTAACATGAAAATTGATTAAAATTTGCTGTTATGTTGCTATGTGGATTCGATATTTGTGCAATTTGACTCCCACGATCAATTTTATTTTCGTTATCACTATATGAATAAAGAAGTTGATGACGTCATTGTTAACTTAGCAACTTTACAACACGCGCGTATTTAATGTTGTGTTTTTGCACGCTTTTACGTTTATTAAACAAGAATTATGATGCAAGTACAATAAAAAACAACATGATCTACGTATTCAATGATTTTCACTGTTTTACCCTTCACGACATAGCTAAAATTTGTAAAAAAATTAAATTTTGTAAACTGCCAAAAATGACAAATTATGCAAAATTTCAATTTTAATTCGCAAAGTAAATAGATGGGATCGTAGAAAAAAATGTGTACGATAGGCGTGCAAAATGGGGTTTATGACGTTCGTACAGTAACAAAACTCAGCTTTTGGCTTCGTTTTGCAAACTTCTCTACTGACATTATAAACCCTTTATTTAGCACTTATGTAAAGTATACATATCTATTATGAGTATTTATAACAAATGCTCAATGTGACCTCCATTCTGCTGGGTTCTGGTGTAAGATGGGTTGCATATGCACGGATACACTGGCCTTAACTTCATCATGTAACATGCCGTTGTTTGGATAAATTTTCTACCGTATTATATCGATTATGAGACGCATGTTTTCCCCTATTTTTGTGTCTCTGTATTTATAGCGCGTCTTATACTCGATGGCTTCTTACCAAGGTATTTGTGGCTGACGAGAAGCTGTCTGGCTTCCAAAAGTAAGGGTGCGTCTTATAATCGATGTAATATGGTATATCAAATCAAAATATAGGAACGTTTACGTTCAATTTAATTATTAAACTAGAAATAGTTTGCAATCAGTAGATCTTACTAAAAAACTAAAATTCTAACATGTCTGAATAAATAAGGAATTCAACCATGTTCGAATTTTCGAATTCTACCGAACGAAGCTTGGATATGCTACTGTTACCCTTTGGTGTTAATATGCCATAGAAAAATTCCCAAATACCCATTACTTTAACCCATTTTTACAACTACTCTAACAATATCTTCGTTATAAATAGAATTTATATAGAATGCGTAGATAAAACCTAATTGTTAAAGATAATGAAATTTTTTTCGCCTGTGACATAGCAAAAATATTTCTAATGGCAACAACAAAACTAGCCCACATTAATATCAAAATTATTGCAATACTATATGCGGTCTTGTGTTACCTTAACACATATACGTATTTCAAAAGTATGTTTGTTAATACTTTAAGAAGTCACTTACCTAGAACAACTTCAATAAGGTAATGCCACGCGTAAACAACGAGACAGAAAAATATCCATGTTGATACAGCTGCACTAGTAGTTATAGTAAACAACGTTAACAACATTTTTAATTTAAAAATGTCCAACAGCAACAAACAAAAACTTATTGTATAATCCCAGGTTGCTCACGCCTTAACGCAAAACTAATAAAGTTAATAATCCAACACAATATATTACCAGGCTATTGTGTCATTTATCACATATTTTATCTTCACAATTCAGAGTTTATTTTTAAGACATTTTTTATCGATTATCACTCCAATTAAGGCTATCGATTGTAAAGTAAAACTGATAACATTTTCTTTCATATGATGGTTTGTGTAAACTGTTTATGGAAAGAAAAAATTATTAATTGATTTTCATCTAAATGTACCATAAAAAATATATTTCCCATAAAACATACTTCTAAAACACAACCAAGGAAGATCATTTAGTGAATTTTACAACAATTGCAACAGTTTAAATGGTACCTATATATTTTAATTTAGAAAACGTAAAAGGGATATAGTAAAATATTTGTTCACTTAAATGTTGGAATATTTAACTTATTTTTAAAATGAATTTCACATGGTTTCCTTGAATTCATGGGATAATAATCGCTTGACTATTGAGGATAATATAATTTAATTGAAGGATACCGGAAGTCAGTGAAAGTTAGAGATTCCATATCCTTTTTAATACTATTAAGATACCAAATTAAATCTGGTCTATATAATATAAGGCAAATTTTGATAGTTTACAGCTGCTAAACGAATAGCTCAATTACTTAAATACCTGCTTCGCAATCAAATGTTCTACGCTTGGTAGGTATATCAACAAATATTATTCAAATGTGCATTA
>JABXWE010006831.1:0-45346 GCA_014611495.1 Limonius californicus
TCTAAATGAAAAATGATTCCTTCGATTTCTTTATACTACTGTCTATATATGTTCTAAATTAGAAATTTCCACTTTTTAAGGTTCTAAATGACTGCCTTTAAACTCATTTCCTTTAAACGGAAAGGTTTTAAATTATTTTTCCTTTCTACAATTATTATAGATTGAAATTAAATATTTCTACTTCCACACTAGAACATTCTACTTTGGTACTTCAGGAACATACTTTTATATGAATATCTGCTTTCGTATTCTAAATTACCTTCTTCTAGAAGAGAATTTTCTGTTTTCTGCATTAGAAGTTTTACTTTTGGATATTATAAATTACTACTAAGGGCTTTCTGCAATCAACAAGAAGAGACTTCTGATTTTCTGCTTATATTTGTACAAATTCTACTCTGAAAGCAAAACATTATTTCTAATCATTTATAGCATTTAGAAGTAGAACTTTCTAATCTAGAAAGCCTCAGTGTATAATCTCACAAGTAGATAATTCTAAATTCTAAGTTGACTATCAGGCTATTTAGCAGCTTTCGTTTTCATAGTAGTTTGAAGTTAGAAAATACTAGATTTAAGCTTGACATTTACATTTTCGTAGCTTTTACTTTGATGGCAGAAAACTGTAATGTAAGATTTGAATATTCTTCTACTTTCTAAAATATTCAGATTAAAGCAAGAAATTTCTACTGGCAACTAAATGTATCTGATTTTTGCACTTGAGGTATATACAGCTTTTAAACTACAATTTTCTATTTTGGACTTTGTGGTTTTTAAGTTCATTGAGATATTCTAGAAATTTTTTGTATTGTCATAGGTTTTTTACTATTGAAGTACTAATTTCTAATTTAATAATAGAAAAACCTACTTTTAGTACTGTATTAGTTTTAATCCCATTCGTGAAACATCTTCTGGGTTAACCTCATTTTCTACAAAGAAGTTATTAAAAATTAATGGCCTTAGTCCTACTGCAACTGTAAAACAGTTAAAACATCGTAACATTGAATAATAAATATAAATTATTGCTTATTAATTATCGGGCATAAAACCTTGTTTAGTCATAATAACGGACGAAGGAAATTGCATGTAATACAAAACCTTTTAGGTGCTTGCTTTCAGATAGCTCAACATGCCATTTTCAGTTTTGTATGCAGTATAAGAAAAAAGATTTTATAGCTAACTGTAGCTAATTTTTAAAATACCTGTATGTACCTATGTATGTGGCAATTACTTTACTGTGCAATTATACTCATACGGATCGATCCGGCCCGGTACGGCACGGCACGGATTATGATCTACAAAGAATATTTGCAACCACAGTTCTAGTTTACGCTTAACATAAGAGAAATAAAAAGAAGTAAAAGTTAAATATCGAATTTGAATAACGACTGTTGTAAATGTAGTTCAGAACTTTGTATAAGAATATGTTTATAGTTTCTTATAGCGAATATGGTAGATCAACTTCATTATCTTTGTTTTGTCAGAACAGAATCAAAATGCGTTTATGGCAAGCCCGACCCAGGCGACAGATGGGCCGGGCTAGGCCCGGCCAAGTCGACCCGGTCCACATACATCTTCCTGCATTGGTACCAGTAGTTACAAATACAATAATTATCTACGAATTTCCCGTATGTCTATATTATAAATATATACAGGGTTATGTAAATTCGATGTACCCTACTAGATCCTCAAAAACCGTAAGACAATCCACAGTCGGTTGAATTACGGTAACACTGTAAATTTTAATAAGAATTAATGTTCGGATAACGAAACTACATAACAGGTACATGTCTTATTATTAATAATATTTGAAATCTGTGAATCTTTCTAATGCAGCGTTTTAACTATATTTTCATAATAATATCACATTTCAATTATGCGGAATCATCATGCCCTAGAACGTTATATTTCATTTTTCTACATCTATATATTTTTGTTGGTACTTTCAATATTCAACATGATAATATAGATAGTGTAGATATGGATGTAGATGTAGATGTAAGCATAGACGTAGATGTAGACGTAGACGTAGTTGTAAACGTAAATGTAGACGTACACGTAGAAGTAGACGTAAATGTAGACGTACATCTAGACGAAGTAGTAGACGTAGACGTAGATGCAGATGTAGAAGTAAGGTAAAAGTAGCTGTAATACAGTTAGGTATAGACATAGATAAAAGTGTAGATACATATGCAGATGTAGTTGTAAATGTAAACGTAGACGTAGACGTGTATGTAAACGTAGCCGTAGATGATATTGTAGACGTAGACGTAGACGTAGACGTAGATGTAGATGTAGATGTAGATGTAGATGTGGATGTAGATGTAGATGTAGAAGTAAGGTAAAGGTAGATGTAATACAGTTAGGTATAGACATGAACATACAGTAGACGTAGACATAGACTTAAGCTTAGAGGTAGACGTAGATTTAGACGGTGACGTAGATTTAGACGTATGCGTAGCCGTACACGTCAATGTAGACGTAGACGAAAACGTAGACGTAGGCTTAAGATAGACGTCGACGTAGACTTTGCCTTATTAGACGCAGACTTAGGCTTAGACGTAGACGTAGACTTATGCGTAGTCGTAAAAGTAGACGCAGACGTAGTCGTAGTCGTCGACGCAGACGTAGACGAAGGCGGAGACGTGGACGTAGTCGCAGATGTAGAAGCAGAGATAGACGTAGGCGTAGACGTAGACGTGGACGTAGGCGTAGGCGTAGGCGTAGACGTGGACGTACACGTAGACGTAGACGTAGACGTAGACGTAGACGTAGACGTAGACGTAGACGTAGACGGAGACGTAGACGTAGACGAAGACGTAGACGTAGACGTAGACGTAGACGTAGACGTAGACGTAGACGTAGACGTAGACGTAGACGTAGACGTAGACGTAGACGTAGACGTAGACGTAGATGTAGATGTAAGTGTTAGACCTATCGTCCACCTAGTATGCTGAACAAACCCTGTAACCTAACAGAGCAACTTCTATGGCAAAGGTTTAAAGAAGAACACAAACAAAAAGGGGAATTACATTCAATTTGGATGGAATGTAGATGTAGATGTAGATATTATGTAGATGGAGATAGAGATGTAGAGGTAGATGTAGATAAAGACGTAGCTGTAGATTTAGCTGTAGAAGTAAATGTATATACTATACTATACCTATATCTATATTTACACCACTATTTATTAAAAAAGATACATGTTTCATGAAACATTCAATTTACAAATAAAAATATAATTGTTTATATCATATTTCTCAGTGCTAATGTTAAGTAGCACGGAAAAATAAAAAAAATTATTACTTGTTTTATTTATAAAAATAATTGAAACCATGGCGATGGAAACGGAATTATTTATTATAATAACTAATTATATCATTTTTAACATAAATAATTGTCACAAATAATTTGTTATTATACCTGAATTATATTCTTTTTTTGAAACTAAAACGCGTGCAAAAACGGGCCTTTAAAACACTAATGCTTTAAAGTTGCCTAGATAACAAGAAATTCACTTGCTGGCCATCCAGTTGGATAATATTTCGTATTCCTTGCAAGACGCTTCTTTAGATTTCTCGGGGATTAATCGCTATTCAGCTTGTTCGGCTAACATTCTAATCTCGGATGAAATATCCACGTTTTCGTTCATTTTGTAATTCACGAACACAAATCGAAACAAACTTCACAAATCAGCAAATTTATAGTAAATGTGCATAGCAACGAAACAACTACAATTGCTAACCGTTTCTATATCAACGATTAATGACACAGATTACTTGGAAAAAGAGATTCCAATTTCCTTTTTTTGTTGTAATTTTTAGATTGTAGTGCAGGTATAATAAAAAATAGCGTATAATACACGTGTATAAGAGCCTTTAAAGCACTGCTCCGTTAAAAGGCACTTCGCCTCGTGCTTTTAAACCCAACGCGCATGCTTTAAAGGCTTGCTTATACACTTGCATTATAATGTACCATTCTTAAATATTGTTATTATTTCATGAAAAGCATTTGTATTTTTGTCTTCGTGAGCAATATTTTTTTTAATTATTTACGGAAAACGAAAAAAACGCTTGCACTCGTTAACGAGGTGAAACTGATTCATACATGGGCTCCAAGTAAAATGGATATGTTAGCTAACACACGATTCAATAACGTAATACCTCACTTTAGCTACTACAAATGCTTAAATTAAGAATGTTAAAGTTCAAGCGATTAATCTAGGTAATTGTATCGATCTAAAATCAAGGTTGAGTTTCAAAAAAATATATGCAGCCAAATGTCGATACAGGTTTAACTAATAATATGGATAATTTCAACTTGTAACAACAGAACTAACATATGCCAGATAAAATGTTGCTTCGAATAGAGTCGCAGAAGCCATGTCAATTAACCATAAACGACGTGCAAGTAAAACGAGTGAACATTAACTGTCAAATAGACACATATTATGTTTGTTTAGTTTTCCCATGACCATGTATTCGCATTAAATGTTTTCGTAAACAGCAGCAGCTTGCGTAATATAAACTAGAGTATGTTATACATTCCTGTAATTAGCCACAAATAAGCAATTGGATGAAGATTTAAAATTTCGTAATTTTTGTCAGATTAAGTAGAAATTTCCGGACTAAAGACGAAATTTAGAACAAACAAAACGAAAGGAAGAAGTAAATAATAGTTGGTATTATTTTTTATCTAATGATTAAATTATAATTATTGGTAATTTTTAAATGTTTTTTTCTAACCGCGTATTATCTTTGGATTTATATAATTACTCTTTTATTACACTATTACATTAATTAACTAATTTTTGAATCTATTTCCATATTTATCTCCATATTGAGTTATTTACTTCTGCATTATATTATTTACATTTGTTTAAACTGTGCTGATTCAAGATTTGAACTTAGAGCTTTACCATACAAAAATAAACTGTTGTATATATTGACCCTCCTAATTATTTTAGAGCAAAATCTTTTCCAAATATTAGAACCAGTTCTCATAAAATTAAGCAGAAATGTTTGATAATTGGCCTAATGAATAGTTATGGTCCAAGAATTTGACAACTGTCATCTATACCAATAAATGATTTAGTTAGCATGGGTAACCACTGCTAATTTAGTTAATTAAGAAACGGGTTTTCTTAATTTAATGGAAAATGGAGTAATTATAAATGCAAATCGTCTATTAGATGTATCTGTTATAATAAAAAATACTATTACGAAGCTTATTCGGAAACTAAGGGCCGTTCACATATTCCCATCCAATTAGGGGCGTAGTCAATTTGGTGCATTGTGGGGGTGCTTTAGTGGTTGGTGAGCTAGCCACACGTCCCTTTACCGCGGTTCTGCCATTGTATTTAGTTGTAAGTGTGAAATGCCGCTGTGACTCGTTTTCTCCACGCAAACGACGAAAATGCTGCCATATTTCACCGTCAAATATGTGAGGTTTATGGCGGGTGTTCAAAAATCAGCGAATGGCCTCTACACTGACCTGGCTGCAACATTCCGAAACTCATGGAAATGAGTACCTGTATCTTGAAAACAAAATACTAGAATTGCTAACTTTTGGAGTTTTGTCTTGCACGATATCTCCCGACCCCACCCAGCGGCTCGCACCGTGAAACTCATTGAGCAATTCAATTGCGCAGTCCCAACTTAACGTCAAGTGGCCAACACTTATTTCGCCATCTTAAGAATTTTTAAAGAACCCGCGACGTATGTCTTGACGATGACGACCTCAAGACGATGGTCAAAATTGGTAAAGTTGTAACTAAGCCTCGTAGTATTTTATTCTAAGTTAATTAGAACAGCCATTAGTTTAATTTTGCATGGCAAAGTATAATGGCAATATACAGGGTGCATCAGAAATAGGTACAAATATTTAAACCAGTAATAGGTTGGCTCAAATAGAATTCAATGGTACTATTCATTTTTCAAAAATCATTAAGTTTATTTTTTTGAACTAAAAAATAAAATAAAATTTTGTTTGAGAACCGCTGATGATACATAGAAAATGCATTTAAGCTGTAGAAGGTTATTATCTAATTGTAAAGTAAATCCAAAGTGGCAAACACGTAAAAACTTGTCTGACTTGTGATAACAACAACAGACTGAATAGAAATTACTGACCTATCTAATAGTATTGGTTTGTGTTGTGTCTTGCTCTCCTTTGCATAACATGTCTTTGAACTCAAATTTTTGTTATTATCCTGCGGTACTCGCACAATTTTGGGTCGAATTTTCAAATATTATTTTCTCATATCTTAAGGGTTCCATTGTCAAAGAAATGTTTTTTCTAGTTTGTATATCTACCTTCGGATTTAATATTTGTACCTATTTCTGATACACCCTGTATGGTATGGTTTTAAGTTCGTGGAATATCGAAAATTTTTAAAATCGCAATACATTCCTGTACTGGAAATATAGGAAATGGAAATGTAGGATAGTAAATATACTTTCATTACACGTAGACTACTCATGCATATTTCATCCTAGTAGGCACTGATTTCACTTTTAAAAATACAATTTTCCATTCAGTCTTCATACTATCATAGGCAAATTTTCCTTAGGGTTATACTAGAAGAACACCGGAAATCAATAGCTTTCTAGAAATCAATACTGAAAGTTCGCAGAAGCAACAAAGTGCAAGTACATGAAAGCAAAACGGAGTTAATTCAAACATGTATGAAGTTTCAAACATCAGGCTTTCGTAAGACCACTTTAAAAGCACTATCTCCTTTTCGATCTTACATTCACGACAATTCCTGCTTCGAGAAATTAATCTAATTGTATTACAGGCACGTGCAGCCAGGTTCTTGCAGACTACGAGGAGAATCCATTAAAAGGAAACGGAGAGCAAATTACATTTGATCCTCGGCTAAAAGAAATCCATTCGCCTGAGCAGTAACGAATGTTTTACAAGAAATCGAAAGTAAACAAGCACAATGCGTAAAAAACGCAATTGCTTGACCCCTTCGAAATCATCAGAGATGAGGAACGGACACGTGCCTGCGTCGTTACGTTGAAAAAGGCCTTTAGTTGCCCCTGGGGTCTCATAATCCTTCGTTTTCACTACGGTGGAAACAGAGCTCGTTAAAGGATATGTGTCCGTCTGGAGAGATGGCCACAAATCATATTTTGTAATAGCACGTGTTATAAAATTACAGATCCATGTAGTAGGTAGTTACTTGCAGTTATATGTTAAAACATGAGTGGAAACATAGCTCTTTCCTAGAACTGAAGCTCCAAGGTATTGAAAAACACGGAAAAATCTATAATAAAAACCCCAGAAGAAAAATCCGAAAATCTGAAAAAGCCTGCAAAGGAAGCTTTACAAATAATGTAGTATAAAAAGAAGTCCTACAGTATGATCAAGAAAATGTTTAATATGAGTTAGTTGTGGAAAACAATACGCGTGTGTTTGCTTAAGCCACATATTTTACATAATGATTACTGCAATTCTTTAATATGAGGTGTGTTCAATTGAAACCCATCTTTGCTTTATAAAAAATGTATTCAACAATTTAATTACAAATAATTACCGTCACAGTTAAGGCACCTATCCCACTGTTTTACTAAACGACGTATACCCTGCTCATAGAATTCTTGTGGCTGTTAATTCAAGAAGTCTTCCATAGCTATCCGTACTTCTGCGTCAGACTCAAAATGCCGACCTTTTAACGCCTTTTTCAGCGGTCCAATATGGAAATCGCAAGACGATAGATGCGAGCTATAGGGTGGATGCTCTAAAACCCTCCATTTCTTTCGTTGAAGATTTTCGCATTGTCGTGCAGCAAAATGACCCCACGCGTAAGTTTTCCTAGACGTTTCCATCTTAATGCTTGATGAAGCTTGCTCAAAGTGTCAATGTACAGATTTGCATTGACATTTACTCCAGGTTTCTTAAACTCTATCATCAAGGGTCCTTCATGGACAAAAAAAAAATGTTAACATCACCTTGCCTGCAGAAGGTTGTGCTTTAAAATTCTTCGGTGGTGGTGAACTTGAATGTTTCCACTGCATCGACGATAAGTTAATGGATGGCTCGTAGTAAAGGCACCAAGTTTCGCACCAGCAACTATTGACAGAAGAAAGTCATCACCATTTTGCTTATGGTCTGTGAGGTGTTGCAAATACAAACCCATTCTCAAGAATTTTTGTTCATTAAACAAGAGAAGAGGATCCATTGCGAACAAACTTTGCTGTAACCCAGATTACGAACAATACTGTGGACACATCCTACACTCGCACTAACAATTTCTGAAATTTCTCTAATTGAAATTAGACGATTTTCTCTAATAAGGCGTTCCACACATGTCATATTGTTTTCTGTTAATACAGTACACCGTGCACTTGGTCGCGGCTCATCCATAGTCCCCCTTTTCCATTCTTAAATTTTCGGCACCATTCCTGCACAGTTGGATACGCAATACATGCATTTCCATACACTTCTTGCATTCGCGTATGAATCTGCAATGGCTGCACACCCTCACCGCATAAAAATTGTAGTTTTAAAAGTCAGAATCAAATTCAAACCCCAGAAACTTATTAATGTGTTGCTTACAAACACTGCTAACATTAACAAACGTCATTTGAATTATTGCATTTGTTTTCAAGGCTAAGTTGATCAAAGGTGGGTTTCAGTTGAACAAGCCTCGTAGTTATCAAAGTATACTTCTGCTACTACAGTTATGATGTACTTCGGAACAGATAATATTTATTTCTAAATGCATAGCTTAGTACCCATATAGATTACCTTTTTCGTTTTTCAGTTTTCCGCACCCAGTAGTACTGGTTATTTGAATTACTTGACAGATACGGATAAATTCTATACAAGTTCTTTTAAGATGCTTAATTAACATTGTCCAGGGGGGGTCTAGCTATTACTATATTGGAGGTTTTGATTTATATTATCAAGATGTTACTATTCAAGCTGAATAAATGATTGTGTAAAATAACAGCTGGATAGAGTTAAGAAATACGTCACCTACTAAACTGTGATTTCACATTAATTCATAACAAGTGTTCAAAATTTACACCGTCAATCGATCAACGCTCGTTCTCTTTTAATTGGTACAATGTAAATTAAAGACGAAGTTAGGTAAAGTACGAAGTAAGAGAGAACAGACGTTTATCAAGTCATGCCTATCTTCAAACTGAATTTTCACATCATAAATACAAATTATAATTGAATATTCATTTTATTCTAAAATATTTAGTGTTTTAGGTATTTGCATTTCATTATTTATCAAACTTGGCAACAGCGCATACTTGCACCGGTTTCTATTCTAAACGGCAAAGTATTATAGTAAGACATTATGAAGAAGCTTTCTACGTAAGAACAACGCATTATCGCCAAATATTAATAATATATTAGAAATAGAAATTGGCCACAAACAATGTAGACGATATAAACAGTAGAGCTTAAGACGATATTACAAATTTATTAAGATGTTATAGTTGATTTATCAACAATATAAAACTGGTAATATTTACTAGTTTTTATGAAAGATAAAAAATGAAATCATCGAACTGTAAGCGCGAAAATTATATGACCAAAGCAATATGCACACCAGTCACATTGCGAGCTTAGAAAACGACCGGGAAGCAACAAACATTTACGTTACTAGTTATCAGTTACGCGAAAGTTACGTAAGTTACTGCAATATTTAAAAATAATGGTTTAAACTGTGGAGGTCCATTCTTGAATTTCATTGGAAGGAATCGTTTGCGGCAGAGTTCCTGAAAATAATGATATCATTGTTCCGCTACTTTCGCAGAACTAAATTCTTTACAATTTGGCCATTCTTCATTTGAACAGCGTTTTAATAATAAAATATAGCAAAAATACATGATAAATATACATCAGTATTTTACAAACACAGGCAGCCAACTGAATAAAATCAGTTACTCTGCATCTGGTAAATATTTTGTAAGATATTTTTTAATACACAAAATGCAATGTCTTTAACTGATTTAATAAAGGAATATATTTTATTACGTTAACTAATATCTTGCGTGAAATAGGTTCAAACGAATCGGAAAAAAGAACGTGCAGCAAACAATATAAAACAGAAACGTACGTGCCTTTGGCAATTTAATCTCCTGGGTACAGTTACGACGTGCAAACTGAAGTTATCATCGATATCTATACAGTTTCAGGTTCAGAGGGGCATGTGCACATAGTTAATCAAATTCAGTTTACAAACTGCAATTTTTATATCATATCAAGTAATTATTTTGAAATTATAATAATTTCCTAAATAATGTAGAATTTCTGTTTTATAACGGAAATTATTTTATCGGAGGTAATTACGACATTCGTTCTTATTGACTAGACATTAACAGTTAATTAACATTTACAGCTTTTGGCTGATCCTGATCTTATTTTTGCAGCAGCTACTTTTCTTCTTTGAGTGCTTTGTCTCTTACAAGACATAGAGATCTTCTCTCCTATGCCTGTGCTGTGCGTTTTAAAGTACCTAAAGACCTACAGCCTAACGTGGACTCGGAATCAGGAGAAGTGTAAACATTATTACTCCAGAAAAGACTTACTAGACAGAATACCTCGCTGGTTTGTCATTGTCCTAAGAGGGAGAATGGCTGTTAAAAATCTGAAGTTCCAGTACTGGGAAGTGAATCCCAGACCTTCAATGGAGAAGTCCAACGCGCTGACTTCTAGCCCATGACCACTTCTGCAGCAGGTATGATATTTCCAAAAGCCGATGGCGTACCAAACTATAGAATCTGCTCCCAGCAAGATTAGGTGCTACAGGTTTTTTCTGTCTTTCTTTCTCTCTGTGGTTCTTTTGCTGTCGAGAGAGAGAGAAAGAGGTAACAATGACCTGTCCTATGTCTGTGGCGTTCCTGTAAAGTAATACACGCAAAGGGGACCTACTGTTAGACGCGGGATCCGAACCGCGGGAATAGCTTTGCGTGTCTTGTGTTTATACCGTTTCTTTTATTAACTATTAAAGTGATTTATTTTTATAATTTTGCACATGATTTTGTATATAATATTTTCTTTAATTATACGTGTACTGATGCATATTTTTAAGGTTTAAATGAATGTTTGCTAAATTTAAGAAAACGTTTTGTGCAGTTCTTAAGGGCATTATAAAAAAATTAGAAACGCAAATGAAAACATTTACTAATATTTTAAGCCTTGTTTTAGGTGTAGAATTGATGGTGACATCCAATTACACTTTAACAATTATCAACAAATAAAAGTTATAGATTCTTTTTAATACTGGACTTTCGTATGACGCCACCTCTTCGTGCTTAGACTTCCTCGCCATTGAAATGATTGCTACTAACGTTTCGCTAACCGTAGCAGGTAGCATTAGTGCTGGACCGGCAGATTCAGTATTTATAGGTTTCTCTTACCCATAGTTGACCAGCGTAGGGGATGTGGTTCGCTTGCTGGGTTTCTATTGGGTGGTGCCGGTTGAATCGCTAAGCCCCTGTTTGTTGACATCGTTGGAGTGTGTCCTCTTGCTGTTATTGTATATTGTTTTAGTGCCCTTTTCTAAGGGTTATTTAATGTTACAAGATCTTCTTCTCGGTTGAAATTCTGTTTGTGTTTTTTCTATTTCTATAGTTTCCCTTATAAGACGTTGTCCCCATCGTTGTACCCGTACGATGACAGTTGTTTCTTCAAATATTATCTTGTGAGTAGCAACGTTTTTGGCCAGAACTGACTGTAGCTCGACGGTGTTTGCTGTCGTAGATATGTTCTTATTTTCGTATTTCTACTGCGCGGCCGGTTTGTCCAATGTAGCATTTTCCTCACGAGCAGAGAATTTTTTGTATACTCCTTGGCACTGCAGCTCAGGTGGTGGGTCCTTAGATGTTCTGTATTGGTGGCGTAAAGTGATGTGCGAGGTGATTACTGTGTTGACTGTATTCCTATGCAATCAGCGTGCTACTTTGTCTGTGTCTGTGAAAGTTTTTTAGAAGGGTTTTTCAAATAGGTTGCTGTTGCAAGGTGATTCGGAAATTTCCCAGAAGCTTTGTCGTTTTCTCTTCATATTCAAATTACACCCTTGAAAATCGCCTTAAGTTTACCCCTTCTAACCATAAACGAATTAGATCCCTTGAACTGAATAAAATTTATAACACTAATCTACATAATCATTCGTGTGAATTTACACCAGCACGTGCACATTATGGTGAATATTCGAAGAACGTGCTTATGTTCAGAATCCTTAAACTGCCATTCATACATTCATTCATGGCCCAAGTTCTGAAAACTTCGTTAGGTATCCCGTAGTTCGTTTACCAAGTCCCATTCAGGCCATTTCCAGAAATGTTTTAGTATTGATTCGTCATATTTTCTCCTGAAATACGTCAGCGGTTTCCTCTTCGTGTGGGTCATCGGTATGCCATTCATGGAGATGGAATGCTGCTACCCCGAGGATAAAGAAATGACAAAGCAAACAAGGACAAATCCAAGGGGATGTACGAACGACCCTTATACCCGGAATATGGTAATTTTTATCTGTTGTATCTTCCACAAAAGTAAAGGGCTGTTTAAGCAATCCAATTTACAAAATAAGGTGATACGAGTATGTATTTGGGAATTTCGGTTACACTCTTTGCACAGATTATGTTCTTAAAAAGAATGTTGATGAAAACATCGTCGTAAAATCTCGGAAAAAATCAGTGGAACTGAAACCCGAAAGATTCCTTGAAAAATATACTTGTTCGTTTCGTTCTAGCATGAAAACAATGAAGACAATCAATAAAGGAACTTAAAAAACTATCCTAAATAATTTGAAACTCATAATGATCCTTTCTACTATTTAACACATAATTTTTTATAAAGGGTAATCTATTTTTGTCGTTCTATATTGACACAAGAAATTTTCAATGCCAGAAATTTGCAAAATTACGTTAAATAAAACAATTTTAGCTACTACAACGTCGTACGTAAGTATCTATAAATTAATAACTTCACAGAATTAAAAATCTAATGAGATCCGTCATTTAAAAAGACTATTCTCGATCGGATTCGATGTGCGCCCAGAAATCCAGCGACTCACTGCAAGTGTTGCTATAAGTAATAACACATGTTGTTTCTAGAAATTCCTACTTATACAGTCTTTTTTGAAGACTCGGTAATTTGTTATGAGGTAAAAAAGATTCTACAATAGGTATCTATTTTTGTTTTAGGTTATTTCAAGAACCAAATTTGTTTGCTACGTGAAAAAACCGTTTTGGCTGCTACAAATACGTAAATCTCAGCAAGCTAATGGTGTAAGAGAATTCAAAATCTAATCAAATACTCCATTTGACTGAAATATACGAGATCGGATTCAATATGCGTCCCAGAAATACTATCAATCATTGTTACCGTTATTTAGGTTATTACCTGATATTTCTGGAAATTTTTACATTTGAGGATATAGCAACACGCCGAATACCATTCTGCTTTGAACTCTCCCCCTCAGCTTATTTTATTTTCTTTTCATTGAACAATACGCAGAGTAGAGTGAGAAGAGTCGGAGATGTACAAAGCGTTGAAAAGAGAAACGCTCAACCTAAAATTATTTGGTCGGGAGCTACATACATCATTGTAGCCGCTAAAATTATTGATTTAAACAAAAGTGTTAAGTTTCGGTAATCAATAAATTTGTCGTTCACCAACAATTTGAAACAACAAAACCGATAGTGAGAGGTTATGTACGGGAACCATCTGGAGTTATATGTAAATATTCACATGCAAATCTCGTTCCGTTTTATACGCTGGCCCATATTTTTACATTGTCTTCCGTTCGTCGAATAATACGCAGAGTAGAGTAGGAATATTCGACGACTCAAAAAACCATAGGCAGAGGAAATCCTTAACCTAAAATTAATTGGTCGGGGGCTACATACGTCAGTGTAGCCGCCAAAATGATTTATTTAAACAAGCATGTTAAGGTTTCGATAATCAATAATTTTATCGTTTACTAACAACTTAAAAGAACAAAACCAATAATTTGAGGTTATGTTTGGGAAATTTACTCGGTTTTGAACTCAACTTTATCTTTTTTTACTTTATCTTCCGTTCATCGAACAATATGTAGATTAGAGTGAGACTATCCGATGACGTAGAAAACATCAAAACACGAAATGTGCACCCTAAAATTAATTAGTCGGTTGTTACATACGTCATTGTAGCCACTACTGGTACTCATTTAAAGAAACGTGTTCATATTCCGTTATTCAAGAATTCTGTTGTTTCGCAACTACATAAAAGATCAAAACCAATGGTTTGAGGTTATATTCAGTACGGACAGGTCGAATCCTATCGTGAATTCCGCTCGGTTTTGAGCTCTACGTTATCTTCCGTTCATCGAACAATATGTAGATCAGAGTGAGAATATTCGATGACGTAGGAAACACTAAAGGAGAAAAATCGCAACCTACAATTAATTGGTCGGGGACTACATACGTCACTGCAGCAATCAAAACAATTCGCTTAATAAGACTTGAAAATTTTAAATATGTACACAGCTCACAAAAGTCTAAGGAACAAGCGTATTTTGCCTTAAAACACGATTTATTACTAGATAATATAACAAGTATGACTTGTTTGTTAGCTGTCAAACGTGTACTGTATCGCAAACTTTTGTTTTTTCTTCTGTTTGTTATTAGTGCCAATTGTTTTCATAGTTAATGAAGCTTAGCGTTGCTGTGCGTTTTGTAAACTTTTTTTGTCTCTGTGTTTTGGCTTTTGGTGACAAAATTTTTCACTGTTTAGCTGTAATTAAGTGAAAACACATTATGGAACGTCGCCATTTATCACGAGATGAGATGTTACGCGCTGTGGGTATGCTTGAAAGTGGCAGTCACCAAGTTGAGGTTGCTAACAGGTTAAACGTATCTCGAGGAGTAATCTGTAGGTTATGGCAACGATATCAGGACACTGGAAACGTGGCCGAAAGACATCCCGGTAGGGGTAGAAAAACCACTGCAGTTCAGGACCGTTACATAACTTTGGAAGCTAGACGTCATCGTAATTATACAGCTACCCAACTTCTTTCAAGTTTTCAGAATGCCCATGGACTGGGTGTCAGCTCACAAACAATCAGAAACAGACTACATGAGGTTGGACTTCAAGCACGTCGTCCCCTTAGAGTTCCTGCTTTACGTCCGGAAAATCGCGCTGCTCGTTTAGCTTGGGCTCAAGATCACGTTAACTGGCTTGAAGAAGAATGGGCTAACATACTCTTTTCTGATGAATCCCGGTTTGGATTTCGACCGGATACTAGAAGAATAAGAGTGTGGCGTGCAAGCGGTGCTCATGAACGCGTTAGACATGTCCAGGAAGTTCATGGATACCGAGGTGGAACAATTATGGTATGGGGTGGAATTTCTTCACAACGTAAAACAGACCTCGTTTTTACTAATGGGTTTCTTGATGGAAATCAATACCTAACGAATATTCTGCAACCCATAGTGCGTCCATTTGCTCAACAGGGGGGACAAAATTTTCAATATATGCACGACAATGCTCGCCCTCATATTGCTCGAGTAGTCCAGGAATGGTTTCGTGAAGAAGAAATCGCCGTGTTGCCTTGGCCAGCACAGTCCCCGGACCTAAATCCAATCGAGCATGTTTGGGACATGCTTCAAAGAAGACTTTATCCTACCATGGATGCCATACATACGCGTCTGGAATTTGAAAACGCTATACAACGGCAGTGGACTTTAATACCCCAAGAACGGGTTGCTCACCTTATTTCCAGCATGCCAAGACGATGTGAGGCTGTCATTAATGCAAGAGGTGGGAATACATCATATTAATTTAATTGTATAGTTAAAATATTGTTTTGTTTTAAAAATTTTTGTTACGTAAATAATTCTTATAAATTAATATTGCCAATATAACAATGAACAAAATAGTGTTGAATAATTTTTAAAAACTTATTTCAATGGTTACAATTCTATTCCAATGTTGTATTTTACACAAGAGGCTATCTATGAATAAAAACTGCCTTGTTCCTTAGACTTTTGTGAGCAGTGTATATATTTTAAGTGTCTGATTCAATTTGTTCAAAAAGTGAAAAATAATATTCAATTGAGTTGAAACCATTACCTTCACGGAATTTTAATCCGAAGTTTTTTAGGGTTATTATGTTTTCTACTGCTTTTTCCAAGAGATTTCTGTACAGGTTTCTTTTTAAAGGAATATTTTTTGGGGATCTTTTTTAGTTCTGTAGTTTCTGAAGTAAAACGATATAAAGATAAACATTTGTATGTGCCTTGCAAACATATACATATATGCGAATCATAGTTACTATACCGTCAATATATAAAAATGAAGACAAGTTTACTTATTTAGTAGTGAGCGTTACTTTAATACCTACACGCGTGAAAAAATGCTGATTAGTTGCGAATGACGTAACGTGTGTATGAAGACTTGAATTCTGATGGTGCTTGCACGTACTTATTATTTCGTGTCAATAACATAAACGTTAGAACCCATTGTCTATAACTGTATTTTACACATAACACTAACAAAATATGTTTTATGTTTGTTCGAGAGGAAGGTAAAGTATAAATGCCCTTTGGGGAAATTACGAAAATAAAACCTTTTCTTTTTCTTACATTAATATTTTTCCATAAGAACACATATTTATTAAAGTTTATTTTTCAAACGCTTGTTTGATTATATTTGTGGAAATAAATAAAACGTTTAAAAAAACAATTTTAATCAAATAATATTTTTCTAATTTTCTATTTAAAGTTTGTGTTGTCCTAAATCTTTAATTTATTTATCCTTCACAAGAACATTGTAAACTGAAATAAATTTTCTGCGACACATATTTTTATGTGCGGAGAAAATTTATTTTTACAAACAAGTAGCTTTATACATGTAGAAAAGATGACGATGATTCACTCATGCACTCAAAATATGATGGAAATGTTAGATAACACATGAATGAAAATACTCCAATGGTAATTATCTAACTATCACGGCTTTAACTATGTGTGATTAATTTTTTATTCAAATCCAGTAGGTACATCTATGACTTAACTTACATATACAGTGCGGTCGTAAAATGCCCTCCCCCTATTAACTTTTGAACGACTTGATAATTCTTCACAACATTTTGTGTACTTTATTTAATGGAAGGCTAAATACTATTTTTAGTACATGTTTCAACTTTATATATATATATATATATATATAAAACATTCTTTTAAATGGCAATAGGCGTCGAGTGACACCTCATTTGAAAGGTCTCTTTGAGGAGAGTATCCAAATTATCTTTTTCTGATATTAAACAAAACGCGAAAAAAATGTAGGAGGCAGAAGTAGAACAATTGAAAATAATTGAAAATTTATCCCAAAATTGTTTGAAAAGTTTCTTATACCTGCCACAAACCAATACTATCAGGTAGGTCAGTAATTTCTACTCAGTCTGTTGTTATCACAAGTCAGACAAGTTTTTACATGTTTGCCGCTTTGGATTTACTTTACAATTAGGTAATAACCTTCTACAGCTTAAATGGATTTTCTATGTATCCTCGGCAGTTCTCAAACAAAAGTTTATTTTATTTTTTAATTCAAAAAAATAAACTTAATGATTTTTGAAAAATGAAGAGTAACATTGAATTCTACTTGAGCCAATCCATTACTGATTTAAATATTTGTACCAATTTCTGATACACCCTGTATAGTTTTCGGTTTTGTTCAAAATATTTAATAAACAAAAAAAAAGGGTTTATTTATCTCTAGAATTGTTGTCTTGTAAAGGGCTACCCTCCATTTCCGTAAAAAAACAAACTGTTGTTAGGATCGACCTTATGGGCGACGAATCAAAACTACTGAATTTTCAAAGTTAAATACAGTTGCAGCATTTCTGAATTTCATTTATGCAGTTCCTTGGTAAACAAACATAGGATTAGATCAGAAATCACTGGCGGCGAAGGGGGGTCACTTACAACAGATAATAAAACACAGGCTTACTGATCTGGCAATAAATGTTGGGCAGTTGTACTCATCGGGGGTCCTCCAGCCCCCTGCCCCTGGATTGGGACTCGAATGGGATACGGATGCTCATCTGCCGGATAGCTGTTGTGACCACAGTCATTCGTAATCATAGAGTAATTATTACAATTATGCATGTCTTCTGGTGCACCAATCCTCCAACGGGATCCAGGCCATGGACCAGCCTCTCTGTTATTCACAGGAGTCGCGGGGGTAGGGCCTTCCGCCCCACATGCGAAAGGGAGAGTATCATTAGTGTCCACACGCCCGCGTAAAAGTCAGTTGATGCCCTCCTGGCATACATGTTGCATTCATAATAAAAATAATTCGACGTAGGCACATTTTCGATACAACCTCTGCCGACTGACTGTCTCCCGAATGATTGCTAGATTGCATTGATCATGCCACACACATTATCTACTAATACTGAGACTTATATTCACTACGCTACTGTTTCCAACAACTACTTATATAGACACACTAATCTTGTATAACAGCCATAATAGGATCCAATGCTTGTAAACCACACATAATAACAAGTAGATACTGCGTAACTATTTGGGTGAACACATATGACAGTTCATAGGATATAAACCACACATAATAATAAGAAGATAATACGCAACCATTCTGATAAACACATATAACACTTCATGGGATATAAACCATAACCTTGCCTGGGACGCCACTACTTATATGCGCTGATATTGACATTGCAGCCCATCTTTAAATATAAACACATACGTGCAAAAGATGAAAGTGGCCCAGAGGGTAATGAAGATATCAATGCTTGAAGTACAGCTGCAGGAAAGAAAAACAAATGAGTGGATCCGAAACAAAACTAGAGTAGAAGATGTAGCAAGACTGTTCGCAAGCCTAAAGTGGCAATGGGCAGGGCATGTTATGAGAAGGGAAGACAACAAATGGAGCAGTAAGGTCACCGAGTAGAGGCCAAGAACGGGAAGAAGAGATCGTGGTAGATCTAGAACCAGATGGAGGGACGATATATGCATAAGATAAATGGAACACAGTGGATGGCATCAACCATTGAACGCAGAAAATGGCGTCAAATTGGGGAGGCGTACATCTAGAGATGGAATATATAAACGGTGTAAATGATTATGATGATGACATACGTGGTAGCAGTAAATTCGCACCTTGTCTCAGCTTAGAGAATACCCGCATCGCAAACGCTATGAATTAGTTATTACGCCAAAGATATGCAAGCCTAGGCCCAGCTACCCACAACACTGTCTACTGTAGACTGCCCTTGTTGACCCTTCTTAAGACTCTACCACCCCTTGTTTTTCGGCCTGATCTTCGGACCTTTATAATTCTTTCCAGCTGTTAAAGCTGGCCGACAGAAGACATGTGTATTTTAATAGATGTTTATTTGTTGAGCGTACATTTAAGTAATATTCACTGCAGGCAAAAACCGTTGCCTAACACTGCAGACAAATTTTCAAGTTTATTTGTTAAACTAAATTAAAATTTCCATAATTTTTGTTTACACAATTTTTTATATGTTTGATACCCTTTAACCTGACTATTTCTAAAATAAAAAATATAAGTTGTCATATAATAGAAAAAGGAAAGGCGTTCGGGGCTACCCTAGTTTCCTTAGTGGAAAATGTGCTACCTAATGCGAGTATGAGTAAATCCTATCCACCGGGGAAAAATAATAATCGAGAACGGATTTATGTAAACTCTTTTTATTGAATTCTTATGAAACTGTTCGGATTACTCCATTAAATTAGTTAAAGTAAGTTAATTACGAAACATTAAAAACAGAACGTCAAGGTGATATCCTTATTTTACCGTGTTACAGCTACCGACGTTCGTATAAGGAATGCGTTTTGTAAGTTGCTTATTTGCTTGGCTTTTTTAAGTAGTCTTGTTACATCAACGTCCATATAAAGAACTAGTATGCATTTTCTGTGTCATTAAGATAAGCATGACCTAATATGCTCGGTCTTCTGTCGGGCTTATCACTTTTATGTTTAATGACATGCATATCGTTTATTACACGATCATACACGGTTATTTAGAAACGGTAAGTAGTAAAAAATGAACAAAGTCGTGTTAAATAACTGCATTTTGAACCAGGTTGTTAAAAGGAAATCAAGGGCAAATTCTCTGCGCTATTTTTAAAAACAATTATATCGGCCATTAATATTCCATTTTCTAGAGCGTTAGTACATTTGTGTTATTTGGATTTACATTGCGTTTTCACTGCTAAAGTATATCTTTTATTTTTTAAAAATAACTATAAAAATTAATGAAGCAGTGGTGTAACAAGAGAAGGGTACACGTTTCCAGACACCATTGATAATGAACAGTTCTTCCATAGTATTTACACACATTAGAATAATACGGGGATAATTTGAAAAGTCATCAAGGTAAAGTATATACGATGTTTTTGAAAAAGGTAAACAAAACTTTTTGTATTTATCATTGATCAGAACGTTGTTCTCTGTAACGTTCATTTTCCAAATCAGTGCGTTATTAACGTAAAATAGAACAAAAATACACCTATGTGGAAACATACACCTAGAAACAGAGCCGATACTGTTTTCCCTTTAAATGCGGAATTTCGCATATAAAAATTAGTTTGTGTTAACTGTTATCAATTGCAATCATTAGGGGGTTAATTTACTTAGTTTAAATGCATTTTTATAGAGTAATTTAAAAACCCCAAATCGTGGAGTATCACGAAGTCTAAATGGACTATTCTGATAAAGTGCCAGGCTCTCGCCGTGAAAACCCGGTTTCAATTCCCGAGTGATGCCACTTTATTTATTTTCATATTTAAATTTAGTTTTTCGTTATTGTTAGCGCTATTAAGAATTTGTTTTTATATAATATTGTTGATTTAGTAAAAATAATTATATTTTACTATTTGCCAATAGCTCGTTAAACTATACTGCTAGTAAAAGTTGGTACGTTTGGTATTGCTAAATAAAATATGAACTAGATTAGCTATGAAATTGTTAATATCGCTAGCTTTAACAACAAATTAAAATTAAATCTTACAATTTGAAACATGTCCTCCTCCCAGAATTGAACTCGTGCTACTAGCGTAACAACCTGGCCTTTCAGCACATCGGTCCATTTAGCATCTTTGCTGTGCAGTGTCATTAGTACATATAACAGTGGTTTACCGCAAATTGGGATCTTTAATTATTTTAAAAACTTATTTAAAATAAACAAATGATCGCTCTAATAACTGCAATCAGTAGCAATTGACACAAACTAATCTGTAAATGCGAAATGCCGCATTGAAAGTTATCTGGGAAGACAGTATCAGCGCAACTCTGTTTTGCTGGTATGTGATATACGCTAGATGTTTTTTTGATTTATTTTCGATTTTACATTAATACCACACTAACTTCAACTGACAGGCCAAATCCACAACCTTTGTTTAAATATAGTAGGAAAACTGTAAATATAACAATTTTTTTAAATTGTGTGTTACAGAGAATAATGTTCCAAGCAATGATCGACACTTAAAGTTTTTATTTGAAAACAGTGTTCATAAACAGTTACTAAAAATGATTTAACCTCGTTGGAACAGCCAAAAAGTATTTTAGATAGTATCTATACATAGGTCGCACTGCCTATTATAATCTGTCTAAAAATAATTTATTTAATATTTCAAATACCCGAGCCATCAAGCTGATTCGTCTTAGTAGGCGGTCCTGGACTAGAGGTTAGCGTGTTAGACTTCTAAGCTGAAGGTCCTGCGTTCAACTCCCAGTACGGAACATCGGGTTTTTAACAGCCGTTCTTCCTCGTAAGGCAATGGCAAACCAGCGAGGTATTCTGACTAGTAAATCTTCTCTGGAGTAGAAGTGTTTACACTTCCCATAGTTCGGAGCTCACATTAAGCTGTAGGTCCTCTATGTCTATGGCACTCTAAACGCACAACACAGTCATAGGAGAGAAGATCGCTACGTATCGTAAGAGATAAAGCACTCGAACAAGAAGGCTCACCCTATATATGATCCATCATTTATTACATATTTATCGTGATAGCTGTAGCCGCCACAAAAATATTAATTAGGTCCTCTATGTCTGTTGCATTCATAATATTATTTTCTATTGATATTTTTCATAAATCAGTAAGACGTTCTTCACACATTGTTGATAATATTTTTTTTTAATATTTACTTTGCTAAACAGATATATGATAAGGTTGTTGAGTTTACTATTCATATTTTATCGCCTCACTGTTTCATTTAATTTATGCAATCTTGAAGTAAAGTTTTACTTCATGAATGAGGACATTATATAATAATTTACTTATATTTATCTTCTTGAAATGGCGCCCCTGCTGATCAGGCTCGTTAAACCAAAGAAAATAGCCTTAATAAATATATGTCCGTAAGGTGAAATAGAACGGATTTTGTATTTTAATCGATATATTGCATTATTGTGAAAACACCGAACAGGAAGTAAATATAACATTAGCCCAACACAAAAGTCTATTGATAGTCCTGCAATTAGATCCCTTGGACTTACCATTTGTCGTTATACGTTATAACTTATAACTTATAAGTATACTCCGACACTGATTGTAAAATGTTGAGGAGCCCCATCATGCTTAAACTATAGATGAATCCTATCATTTAGGAACACGTCTTCCAATAGTAGAATAGAGTGATATGAAGTCAAACGATTTGGTAAAAACACTGGTCCTATCATATAGTCTTCCAAAATACCCAGTCAAACATTTAACGGAAGTCGAAGCTGATATCTTCACTCGACAACAGCGTGAGAATTTTTGTTTGCACCAACACGATTATTTTGCGGATTAATAATACCGTCATTCGGAAATGTAGCTTCAGCGGTAAATAAAATATTCAATATTTTATATCTTATATCTTATATTGGCAGCAACGTTTGTATTTTATGCAATTTTTCTCGGCATTAATCTACAAAACACCATTCTTACAGCATAACCAGAAGCTGTTATGGCTGTACCCGCTGGATGTGGTACGGTATACAATTTTGTTCAGTAAACAAATAATAACTTACTCTTTGTTTAAAATTACATGACAAATGAAAACCCTATTATAGCAAATCATCGCCTTTATCTCCGGAATAGAAGTGTTGTTTCATCGTAAAACTTAGCTCACTGAAGTACGATTTGCTGCTACTTCGCTGATTCGTTCTGACTTCCATCTCTCCTAGGACTAATAAAATTTCTCAGTGGAAAACAATTACCGTCAACTGTTTAAAAATATTTTGTAGATCTTGAGGAGATCTAAGGATATAAGGAGAAAAGATAGCTGCGTCTCATAAGGCACCCAAAGAAAAATAATGATAGATACTAATAACATTTCAAATGGCCCTGGTATACATAATTATGATGTTTTAGGGACTTATATATGAGCCCCACATTGAAGCGACAAAAAACATATTATGTGTGAAAAAAAAAGGAATATTGCTTTACTTGCACCCGTAATAAAGATGATCTCCCTTTCATATGAAAAATAATATTACAATATTAT
Source organism: Limonius californicus (assembly GCA_014611495.1). Classification (NCBI taxonomy): domain Eukaryota; kingdom Metazoa; phylum Arthropoda; class Insecta; order Coleoptera; family Elateridae; genus Limonius; species Limonius californicus. Next base: position 23,493 of record JABXWE010006831.1, read on the forward strand.
TCCATAAGTTGTTGAAACTATACGAAGGGCACACTTCAAACATAAACTTTAAAAGAACTCTTATCTCAGGATTTACAATATAAATTTTGGTAACTGCTGTTTAAATTCTTGCACTGGTTAACTGAAGAAGGCGAATTATACGAGGTAGTAAATATGGAACTTATAAAATATGGATGCAATAAAGAAATGAATTAAATGTTATCGAATTATCTAAGTTTTTTTCTTATAAAACGTTAAACAACTGTAACAATTAAATGGCAAAGTTACATGAAATAAATAGTAAGGTCTAATTTAACAAAGCACTTTCAAACAGGGACCCACCTTTCCACATAGGAGCACTTGCATATTTATTCCGGTGTTGGTAAAATTCACTAGATGAAATTAGGATTATACTCCTAAACGAAAGTCCAGCACTTGTTGCTTTTTTTCTAAGTTTATCGCAGAAAATCTTTAGACTGAGTATCTTCGTATTCGTAAAATCGTTTCATAATATATTTTCTTTTTAAATTATTAACCCGAAACTTGCTTCGCTTTTCAAATTGTTGTTGATTCGATGTTACTTATTTGTTTTAATTTATTTTAAATTAAATTCGATTGCTATTTCAGTTGCAGTTCCAGAATATGATGCAAATATCTCCCAAATAATTAACAGGTATTAAAACTTTTGTCCAACTTGTAGATGATTCCTAACCTTGAAGTTTGTTAACGTTTTAAACGTCAAACGCAGATACAAACAAAACATGTCGAAAAAAAACAGCTGAAGTCTACTGACGCTACTTTGATACTCCGCCCCAAATTCTTGATATTCGGCTAATTTACCCAATTTTATCCATTTTTCACACAAATAAGTAACAAATAACCTTGATTTGAACTGTAACACTTAATAACATAGTTTTATTCAAACAGGATGTAATAAACACACAAAATTACAATATGTAATTAACTCGCCAGACGAGCGTCTGTTCAGGTTGAGATTTTCATAGCAAGTGCCCGTTGTTTTTTTTTTTCTTTTTTTACAAATAACCAAGGCAACATCATCATACAAACAAAAATAAGTACATTTAACAAAAAACATGCGACTTCCTCGGCCAATGGGAAAGGAGAATGAAATTAACACAAATTAATCAAATCTTAAATATTTAAATACCTTTCTGAAAATATCATTTAAATCGAACCTGAAATTATAGCTATATTCCTTATTTAAAAAGTAATATTTTGACACCTCACAGGGCCAATCAATTTTTTTAAACAAAATTCATATTAATTTTAAACATAAATCACCTTAAATTAATAATATTATAATTAATGATTATCAATATCATACTAAAATGTTCTTCACACCTATCTCAAAATATTACTCACAAAAACAACAAACAATTCAACGAACCATTTTTCTCCAAAATTACATGTTAGTTGACAGTTGACGAACATAGTACACAAATCTCATATCTTATTGTTTTCAAGTTCGATAAATACCTCTTATACCTTCGTACAATTATTACGACTACGAATAAGTAAAACCAAACAGAGAATTCAAAGGCTAGACACCAGATCAACCCCAACAAAATCAACGGATATGACAAACACTAATTGAACATGACCTTTACTTGGTTTTAAGAATTTATTTTTTAAGTTTAAATCATAAAATAGCTTTAAGTTATCTAAATAAGTTAATTTTCTATGAAATTATCTAAATCAAGGTTCATATAACAGAGCAATATGTATTAGGAGACATAATGTTTGGAAATGACGTTTTTCTTTTTTGATATTTAACAATTTTACGTTAATAAATATTGAACCCATTGAAATGTTTGCATTATTTTGAATCATATTTGACAGAAATTATTATTATTATGGTTGATTATAGCGGGCGAATTCAAAACCAGTAAGAAGTGAGTTAGTTATTTAATGTTAAATACGTATACGAATCGGGAGTCAACAATACATTCAGCAGCGAGTGCAGTTGAAACAAAAATATCGATATTGTTATGAAGAACGTGGATTCTTGGATTTTCTTCAGTAACATGCAGCTGCTAGTATACTTGTTAACTACATCACTCTTAGCCCTTATTCGTCCATTTTTTGATAAAAGCCTTCCCCATTCATCGCAGTTTTCGCGGTTTTGTATGTTATTTCTCCATCCTAGTTCTATAGGTCTTTTGATATCTGCAGATCTGGGTTGTCCGTCTTCTGCTTCCTCTAGCTGCCCATGGTCTCCAGAACTGTATTTTTCAATTCCATGTTGGTTTGCCCTATGGTATGGCTAACAAACCTTTATTTGAGTGAACGTAAATGTCCTGCTACTTCTACTACTATTCACTATATGCTCTTTCAGTCTGTTAGTTTCATATTCAGCATTCAGCATTTGACGTTCCAATGCTTTTTGGAATAGCAAGATGGCGCTCCTGAGGGTGCATAAAAGCCAGGTTTATCGAGGTAAATCTGATAGTTTGGATGTTTTGAAAAAAGGAATATCTTGTGACCTGCAAGAAAATACGCCTAATATTATTATTAATCGATAAGATTGTATTACTCATCTTGGGAATGTAAGCGCTTATCAGTTTCAACATACATTGTAATAATTTTATTGTTATTTTAAATTTATTTCATTACAATAATAATTTTGATTGGCTTCTGATTCAAACTTTTCCAAACATTAAATTGTATTTCACAAAAAATTATATACGACTGCGAGCGAAAACATGTGTATGCTTAATAAATACACTAACATTTTTTTATCTTATGCTGACACGACGCCATAAATCAATTGAAGGTGTAAGCCCATACTCAGAAATACGGTCAGTTTGTATTTCACGATTTATTTGACAATACATACGATATTTTTCATTCCGTTAGCAAAATATTAACGCAGTAACGTTTTATTGCAAACCTTGTAAAACCACTCATATTCAAAAACACTGATTTTAAAAACAAATATTTTGTTAAAATGAAATTATAATTTTGATGCGCATAAAAAATATATTGTGTCCCGTAAAAAAAATATTTTTATGAACGAAGAAAACTCAATTTTCTACATGAAAAACTGCTATTGGTCCACAAAAGGCTCAAACATAAGCTCAAGGTGAATTGGAAATGTTAGCTAACACACGACTTGATGACGAAATGTCTCAGTTAAGCTAATAAAAACACATTACCAAAATTAAATGGGTTATCAAATTGCTATGACACTAAGCATGAGATATTATTGTTTTATTCTCAAGTGAAAGTATATTGCTATGGTCTAGCCCAATAGTTCCCAAACCTTTAAAAGAGCACTACACTACTATCAAGTTAACGAGTTGCATTTCGCATTGCAGAAACCTGTAGGCCACATACAATTCCTGAAGATCTGATTTTACCAGCAGCTGTTGATATGGTGCAAATAATGGTTGGTGAAAGAGAGGCTGACAAGCTGAAAGCTATACCCATGTCTAATAATACTATCCCAAGAAGAATAAGTGACATGGTAGAAGATATTCGAACACAAGTTGTCGAAAATATTAAGAAATGCACGTACTTCTCGTTACAGATGGACGAATCCACAGATATTTCTAACTGTACCCAATTTTTAACATTTGTAAAATATAGTACTGAACATGATATTGCAGAAGATATGTATTTTATTTTGTACAAAGCACTTATAAGTACGAGATTGACTGGGCAAAATGCGTTGCTATATGCAGCGATGGCGCCAAGGCTATGACAGGACAGCAATCTGCTCTTATTGTCAGATTAGAAGAGATATGCCAAATGCTATATAATTATATTGTTTTTTACATCGAGAAGCTCTTGCATCAAAAGCTTTACCTTCTGAAATTTAATGTATTTCAAAAAATGTTCAAAAAATTAAAGTGATAAATTCCATCAAGGGAAAAGCATTGCAGGCACGTATTTTTCGAAAAATTTGTGAAGACATGGGTTCTTTATACGCAAATCTTTTTTATCACGCGGAAGTAAGTTGGCTTTCGAGAGATAACGTCATGAAAAGAGTTTTTCAGTTAAAGGCGGAACTTTTGATGTACCTGCAGGATGAGAAACCGGAATACGAGAACATATTTTCCAATTCCCTTTGGCTTCTTAGGCTGGCTTTTCTTCCTGATATTTTCGAGCACTTAAACACTCTGAATAGCAGTCTTCAATTGGAAAAAAGAAGTATGATTCATTCCAGTGCCGTCAACAACTCACAGAAGACTTTGTTAAGGATGATAATACTATAAATCTGAGCACGCGTTTGCAGATATGCGAGTTAGTTTGCACAATTTAAAATAACAGCTCGTTGGCTATCTCCCCACAGAAATTCAAAACAGTTATGACAATCACAGATGGATACTGAATCCGTTACACAATTCCATCGCACAAGCTGAAATTTCTACAAACAGAAGAAAACCTATTGTAATATCATGTGATGGAATGTTGAAACTAGACTTATTTTCCCAAAGCGTAGATTGGACCAATTTTGGACCAAACGAATGCAAAAATACGAGCTTGCAGATAAAGCTATAAAGTGAAGAATTAAGTCTATAATTGCCATCAAAACAAAAGTAAGTAATCGCCTGGAACTTGAAAACACTGTTAATGTCTGTGTGTCGAATACAGAGCCCACATTAGAAAAGCTAGTTTATGAAAAACAGGCACATACATTGCATTAATGTTTTTACTTTGCAACTTGTTTATATGTTTACAGTTATTTATGTTTATGTTCTTGCCTTTATTAAAAATTTTAATATTTTAAGTTTGATTTATTTTTGTTTACTTTGTGAAAGGCAGAAATAAATGTCTTGAAAAGGCATTTTATTTTATTTTGGAAATTCTCCCATGACCCCCAGAGGGTGGCGGCCCACACTGACTTACATATCAGTCTAACATACTTTATCAAATTTCAACCGTAACTTCTACGTACTACACTGCCAATCTATATGTAAATTAGTAGATGCTAGCGCGAGCGTCATTTCTTGTGAACGAGTAGATGTGTTTTTTGACAAAATTAATTTTATCAACAAACATGCAATCATTGTTTACATGTTTTATATTTTTTCAGTGGAAACTAGAAAATCAAATAAAGAATATTATCGAAAAGTATGTTGTTCTAAATATCCTCTACCTGTACCTATAACTATCAGAAAAAAATCTAAAAAAGAAGGTAATATTGATAACTATACACTCAGAGCCCTAAACATTTGCAAAAAAAAATTCTTTACGATAATGGAATTGTTTGACGGCTTGCGATTGTTTTGACAATTTCAGAAAGGAAGTTGCAAATTAACAAATTCTTATAATTAATGTGTGGAAAAAATTGTACACATTATCAAAATATTTTTATTTTTCACATAACTGTAACGACGCTTCATATTAGAAAATTACTATTACCTGTTGGGGACGTCGGTGGGGCAGTGTGAATACGCGCTGTCAGTCGAGGTCACATTGAAATGGTGTCCGATCGGCCGCGTGGTCGAACCCCGGCGTAGGTGACCTATTTCACTTAGTTAAGTTTAGGGTGCATGTGCATGAATGGTTAGTATATAAGGGACGCCCGCACCCTCCTGAAGTAATGCGAAAGTATGAAGTAGTATGAATGAATAAAAAAAAGGTAAACAACCTGTATACAAAGTTAATACTGCATATCGATTTTTTCTGAACTAAATAATTGAACACTATCTTAACCATTAATTTACATTTTTTCTGTATTCCAAAATGTGTTGTGTTTACTTCATCTTACAAAAATCCATAAGCATGTTTGAGGGATAATTCCTCGTTAATTTTTAGTAACGTAATAACAATTATCACCAAGAGAAATGTTATTTATTACTTTACATTGTGTGACCAGTTCCAAAAACAATTAACCTTATCGATTTCGTCAGAAGAGGATTTACAAAATAAAGTATTGTTACCCTAAACAAATATGCAATACTTGTTTGGTAGATTTATCTGTACCTTTCTTCAGAGAAGACGCTGATAAGCATTCGACTTAAATTATTGACTCTGTATCTATTGGGGATTACCGTAAGCTGCCTCATCACCAAGATAAGAAGTAAATAATGTACAAATAATGATGACATGTCTAGTTTGCCAGCGTCCTCCAAAACTTTTGGAGAAACTAGTTTATTGATTGTAACATTAAGATATCCCAGAACATAACAAAGCGATCGAAGTACACTTAAATACTTGTCTCTACCTTCTAGATTCTAGAATGTTACAGGTTAACAATATAATACATTCTTCCCCCATCAGGACTAGTGTTTTGTGTTTAAATTAAAAAAAACTGAATAAATGAAACTTATTTTTATTTTTTTACTGAGTAATTCCTTTTTGTATTTCCTTCTTCTTCTGTATCTTGTGTTTATTAGGAATAGACTCTTCGTTAACTATTTATTTATTTTAAAATAATTTCCTAATGGGCTTCAGGGCAATTTTTTTAATTTAAATTTAGATTACCGAGCAAAAAAATATAATATCCATAGTTTTATTTATTCAAATCCTGAAAACAATTTTATATTGTAATTTTTAAATTTACGCCATTTGTATGCCCCGTCATAGTCCTTTTTTCTAGGGACTATATTATCTTGCAATTTGCATTCAGAACAATGAATTTTTACTATCAAACAATTACTTAATACAAATAGGTAAACACCACTAATCACGTACTCACTGCAGGCGGACACTATGTTTAATATTAACATATATATATTTCCGTAACAATATCCCACCAAATTTGACCTTGCATTATACTCCCTTTTATTCACCATAACAAATGGGCATAATCGTAATGTAAATGAGATACTTTGTTTTAAGAGACGTTGGAAATGTATCATTTTCTATTTCGTACACTACATTTCTATGTCACATACTATCCATCTTTATCATGGCGCTTCCTGTCTCACAGTTGGTTCCCTCTCAGTTTCATAATAATAATTTGAATTACTTTCATTTTTTGATTCTAGCTTGTGGCGTCATAGTCCTTTTATACGCGACCTTTACTTGTTGCTCCTCATGTGTTGTTATACACTTCGTTTCACATGAAATGCACCACCCATTAAAAATAAAGCTACTAAAATAATGTTTTAGTATTGTGTATGAAATGGTCAGGTTTTTATAAAAAAAGATTAACAATTATAAGAAAACAATAACAAGAAAGAAAACAAAATTCATAAAGTGTAACATCGCCATGAACAGTAATGCAAGCATTTAATAGTCGTGGCATGTTTTGCATGTGTGCATGAATGGTACTAACACAGGTTCCAGGACATTATGAATATAGCGATGAGCATTTAAAGTGCCTGGGACGAACACAAGAGGTGGTCTTCTACCGAAACAAATCGCACCCCAAACCATAACTCCAGGTGTTAAATCTGTATGGCGTCTTTCAATAAACTCTAGATTTCGTCTTTCTCCTCGATATCGACGTACCTTCCTACGGCCGTCATTTGCCCACAAACAAAATCTTGATTCGTAACTGAAGACAATGTCGTTCCATTGCTGATTCTAATGCTGCCGCTCTTGACACCAAGCAAGCCTAACAGCCTTGTGATGTGCAGTTAAAGGGAGCCGTTGGAATGGACGGTAGGATCGCAGTCCAAAGTAGAGATTCTTCTGTAAATTGTAGCCATTGACATGCGGCGGTGAAGAGCTCGCATCCAGCCTGCAGCAACAGACCTTGTTGATTGAAAGCGGTCTCGTGTAGCCATTCTTCGAAGAAGTTGATCTTCAGGAACATTGCTGCAACGTGGAGGTCTACCAGCTGGACGATGTCGGTGAATGCATTCTTCTGACCAAGCAGACCATATTCGTGGAACTGTAATGTGGTCCCGATTTACCCTTCTATCAATTTCACGAAAAGAAAGTCCAGCTTCTTTCATACCGGTAATTCGACCTCTATCAAAATCGGAAATGTGGTTAAAATGTCTACGTTTCTTACTGGAAGCATTTTAAAACATTAATTCTGTCACAAAATCTCGAAACAACTAATTAATGTTTACTATATATTGTTTTGTTTCTAAGCAACAAGTTGATGAGAGACAGTAGACTAACACCACAACCACTTGATTGTTTTAATGGAAATAGTAATCATTTCATACGCACTAATAAAACATTATTTTAGCAAATTTTCAAACACGTAGCTTTATTTTTAATGGGTGGTGCATTTCATATCAAACTGAGCATATTATTGTAGATAAGAAAGAGTAAAATGCGGTGGTCGATTTTGAAGATCATTGTTATGGTAACATTGATTAAAGTTGCTATCTACTAGAAGTAGCCGGAGGGAAATGTAAATTAATGTAAATGTTTTTATAGAACAACAGTTTATTACCAGCTATAAAAACGCAAGTAAATGGAATAATAAATACAGAAAATATAAACAACATATCATGAAATTCTGGGCAATTATAGGTTATGAAGCAAACATAAATAAGACCGTACTCAGTATTATTAATCAAACAACTGTATAAGTAAGTTTTGATTGCAGAAGAAGGAGGACTATGATGTGGTACAAGTGGAATTACTCTTAAAAGTTATAAGACATAAAATCACAATAAAATGAAAAAATTAATTCAGAAAACGTGAACTACAAATCTTGACAGTAAAGGCACTTATACGTTATGTTAAACATAAATAAAATCCTCAATCATACAACTATAGCAGTCTTGATTACAGAAGAAAATGACTATGAGATTGAACAAATGGAGTTAAAACTTAAAACGCTTGAAATGGTAAATTTTAATATTTTTTGTTTACATGGAGGCTAAAACGGCAATATTTGACCTGAATTATGCCTGTTATTTGAAAACGTACCTAAACTTAAATTTAGCAAGAATGACCATATTGTTGATATCATCAGCAGCATCTGGAAATTGAACTTTGTTGTTGCAAGCAGTTTTATTTTGAATATGTCCAGATCTCGTTGTCAAAATAACGTTGGATCATAAGTTTGCTGTACAACAAAAATAAAATATATTTTATGTAGTTATCGAGAAAAAGCACAAGTAACAATGAAATCACAGGAAAAATTATCGTTTCCTACGAATGGAGTTTTACAGTTGGGTACCGAATGTCACATACCGACTAAGCAACTGATAACTGAAGCCCGTTGTATATTGCCTAATCTTTTTGAACAGCCCTGTACATATTCAGTTGTACAAAAATCGGTATAGTTATATCATCATTCATCATTCAACACCACGTCTTATATAATTACCAATTTAAAAGAACTTAAATTAATACTAAGTGAATTTACTATTAGGTAGCTAGTTTTAGATTGCGGATACAATTAAGAAATAATTATGAATGTCTAATTTATCAATTGTCTAATTAGTTTATTTAAAATGGCATACTAAAAAATAATGGTTCAATTAACGGGTCTTCTTTCAATGTCACTGTTGGAGTCTTCATAATTGTAGTGTATAATTACACCACTCTCCTTATCACCCTAAAATTAGTAGGAGATTAAATAACTTTTAATTATATTTCTGACGTAATTAGTTGCGGAAGTTATACGGGCGAGTTAGAGACACACCCCATTTAGAAATTATGAAAAAATTACGTAACAGGAATTCACAACAGGGGAGAAACGAGCTGGGATAAATGATAAGGTTTTACTGGGAAGTTACTAATACTTACCTTAAACAAATTCTTGACACGCCAGCTTCTGGATACAGCGAAAGCTCGTGAAGTGAACGTTTGATATTGCAGTGTTTTTCATGAATTCTGTATCTCTTATCATAACTGCCTGTCTCAGAAATATCGCCTAGGAAATATACTGTACTTTTCCACCTTTATCGAACCATTTCGAATACTAAATTAATTCAAAATTCGTTCTTTGGGAAGGTTAGCACAACTTATTGGTTCTGAATTCGATAATAGTTTTCGATAACAGTCTATCAATTTTAAAAATCGGAAACTGGTTTTCACTTTTAAAACGCAAGAATTTAATTACTTCTTCTAGTCCCTTTCTTATTAGAGGTTGACTGTCATCATTGCTATATTGTTACGAACCCAATATCCAAAATTCTAAATTAAATTATTATTGCTTCATAGCTGTTGTAATGTGATTTCAGTTGCATACACATTTATGTTGCAAACAGTGATGTCATTTAACTCAGCAAAATTAAAGTACATTAGAATATTAAATTAAGCAATGTGAAATAAGTAATACGCTTGATAAGGGAAATTAGGTAATAACTAATAACCAGGTCATCGCTTATGGGTGCAAAAGAGAATTTATAAAAGGACACTTAAGATTGAATTAGGACAGTGAACAGTGCATAGAAAAACAGTTGATAACGAAGAGTAACTGGTGAATAGTAAATGGTAGAGAATGGAGAGTATATAGTTGGCAGTTGGCGGTGTTCCGAAGAATAACAAATCCAGTAATGGCGATATACCTGTTTATATTTTTGTAAGTAGTTTTAATATATTATTTTAGAATAAGTTGTAATAGCCTTGTAGTACATAGTAATGAATAAAACCAACCATTTTATATAAGGGTAGTTGTTTCTCTGGTGATCCCGGCGATAAGAACAAAGGGCTCCTTATCAGTTACAGCCGTAGGTGTAGCAATATATATTTTGTTAACAGCCGCTCGGAATAATTCGATGCTGCTACAGTTAAACCAAACTTGTAGATTTTTCAGCCATGATATCTTCCGCTTGCCAACATTCCTCTTTCCTTTTATTTTTCCCTATATTATGAATTGAAGCAGAGCATATTTGGAACTTCTCATTATATATTCCAAGTACCTACTCGAGTTTTCTCTTTTTCACATTCTTTATTCATTCTCTTAAGAACTTTTCTATACTGATCCTATCCACCCAAGCTATGCGACACATTCTGCGATAACAGTACATTTCAAATGCTTGTATCGTATCTAAATGTTTTTTTCTTAAGCGTTCAAGTGTCTACAGTCTACACCATAGATGTAAGATGTAAGAAGGAGAACACTTAACGCATCCTGAGTCCAATTTTGATGTTCCGCCTGCACAGTAATTTCCCCAATTTTACAAAAGAGGGTATGGTTATTTCTATTCGGGCTCTTATTTCCATTGCTTGATCGCCTGTTTGTTCCAACCAGGTTCCAAAATATTTGTAGGTCTGCACTCTCTCTATGAAGGTATTTGCAATTCATAAATGTATTTGATTCGTGGGGACTTTGTAGTTACCGTCCTTTTGATGTAATTGATATTTATTTTCAACCTGTAATCATTACAGCTGTCGTTCAGTTTTCCACACAAATGTTGTAAGTCTATGAGGTTACTTATTAGCAGGATTTTGTCAACTGCGTATCTCACAGTATTGACTGTTTCGATATTTATGACAATTCCCGCTGATTCTTTATCCATAGTTTCTTTAAAGATGACTTCGCCGGATATTTTAATAGAAGTGGAGCAAAAATACATCCCTATCTCACTCCACGACGTATTTTAATTTCTTCAGTTATTTATCTTCCTACTTTTATATTGGCACTCTGTCCCTAGTAGAAGTTACTCATTATCCTTACATCCCTCATGTTGGTGTTCTTCATACGGAGAAGTTGTAGTTCTCCATATCCCACATTATCGAATGTCTTTTCGAAGTCGATGAAACAGGCACACACATGTTGGTTCATATCTAAACACCGTTGACAAAGTACATTAACCCCAACGACAGCGTCCATTGTTCAAAGGCCTACGTGGAAACCAAATTGGGTATTGCTTATATCGTCTTCCCGTTTTTTTTTATAAATTCTCTTATTAATAATCCTTAAAAACAGTTTTAATGTATGGCTCATGAGTGCAACTGTTCGATAGTCTTCGCATTCTTTTGGTTTAATTTTCTTGGGGATCAATACAAAAGCAGACAGCAACCATTGTTTAGCAATTAGGCCAGTATCATAAATGGTGTTGAAGATATCTAAGAGAATATCAGTTCATCCTTAAAGAGTTTGACAAGTTCTAAAGCTATCTGATCAGTGCCAATCGCTTTACCCGGTTTCATGCTCTATAAAGCATGCATTAGTTCTGGTTACAATATTTTGTGTTCTTTCGTCATTAAATAGTTCTTGGACATACGTCCTCCATATACCCAGTTGATCTTTTATATCCACTAAGATTTGTCCATTGGCATCTCTGATCACATTGCCTTTTCTTCTTGTACACCGTTACTTCTTTGATCCGTTTGTGCACGTGAAGGTTGTCATATTTTCTCTTTAATAATTCTATTTCTTCATATTGTTCTTCTTTTGCTATTATGTGCTATAATTGTTCTTTGTATTAACTTATGTAGTTTCTTATATTCTTTCGTCTCTCATCTATGAGATCTAAAATCTTCTCTGCTATCCAAGGCGGTTTCTTTATTCTTTTACTTATTAGTTGTTCTCTGACTGCAGTTGACAACAATTCTTGTATCTGGTTCCATTTTCCGTCAGCACTGACTTTGTCTTTTCGTAACTTAATGGTCTTCATTTCTTCATTAATTGTATGTTGTACTGTATCATGTATTTTGAGATCTTTTAAAAGTCTTGTATCTATATAGTTCTTCTGAAGTCTTACTATCTTCTTTGTTTTCACATTAATTTTCGTTATTATAGGGTTATGATCATTGTGGATATCAGCTCCAGGGTATGTTTTTGATGACTTAATGGCATTTTTATATCGCTTATCAATTGGTATGTAATTAATCTGGTTTCTTACCATTTTTCCGGGGTTATCAGTTTGAGAGTTCCATGTGTAAAGTCTACTAGCTGGACGTTTAAAAAGTATTTGCAACCACAAGGTCTTTGTCTTGGCAAAACGGTATCAATCGATCTCCACTATTATTTCGTTCTCCTAGGCCAAAATATCCATTACATTCTTTAGTTTTGGTATTTCTAACTTTTACATGTACCTAAGTCTCCCATCACTATTGTAATAGTCTAATGCTTCCAAATATTTCTTCTGTGCATAAAATCTTCGATTTGTGTCTCTTATCCGCAGTTGGCACATAGACCTGTGTAATATAAATTTTTCCACTTTTCGTTATCAACTGTCTGTAGCATCATAGCTATTCATAGTGTGAAGTTTATAACTGACGCTGCTATTTTCCTATTTAGGAGCACTCTGATTAAACATCTATGTACGGGGTCGTTGTTGCCCGAATAATACATTGTACCATTGTTTGTTGGATAGGTACCATTTGTTGGCCATCTAATATTACTCAGCCCCAGGATATTTATCTTTAGTCTTTCCATTTCTAGTTCAATGTTGTTCAGTTTAGCTGGTGCAAATAATCTGTTTGTGTTCCATGTTCTAATCCTTATATTATTCGTCGATAATTTCATAACTTTGCTCGTAACCGTTCCCCCGTCCCCCCTGGAGATCCAATTGGGATGGTTAAAATATAGGGACGGGTTGGAAGCTAGGTTGGGACATGATTTCCCGTCCGGTGGTGAGGGGATACCAAGGGCTCACGTGGACAGGTGTGTTAAGTCCCTGAAGTAGGTTTCTTCTTTACCGAAACCATAAAATGAGTACCTACCCATTACCCTACTACTACATATATTAATCTAATCTTCTACAGACTTCTTAATGAGGTAAACTTATTTTTAAACTTAGTATTTACGTATATATTATTTTTAAATTATATGCACTTTATAGGCAAAGATACTTTAATTGATATTAAAATACATGACTGGCAAAAACGACAAAAATAAAACATTTTGTAATGGGTATTCTTCTTCGAGTAGTTTATCTCTTAAGAGACATAGAGACTTTATATCCCGTACACATGGTGGGCGTTTAAAGTAGCGTAGGTATCGAAGGCCGACAGCTTAACATGGATTCCAAACTGCGGAAAGTGTAAATACTTCTTCAAAACAAATTTACTAGGAAAAATACCTCGCTGGTTTGCCATTACCTTGCGAGGTAAAACGACCACCTCTAATAGATATATTCTATGTACTGGTAGATAGTAGACTTCCTAAAAAGTTGTATATTTGGGGTTGGCGAAAAATGGTCACAACTGTCTACCTATTTCTATTGTAGTCAATGTTATTAATTTAAATTATTTAATTTTATTTTTTTACAGTGAGATCAAAAATGATTGAAGGGCACGTACCTGTATTTAGTCTAATTATTATCAATTATATGCTCCTTATATATCACGTTAGGCCACTAGTGGTGTCTGCGCATTGCATGTGTACTCTTAATATTGTTGTGTTTGTGTAGTGTATTCCTTTTTTTTTTGTTTTTATAATCCTAACCTAAGTTTTCTTCAAGACTGAAAAATCGTAATCGGTCCCTTTCTTAGATAAGGCAATGAAATAACAAAGTTTTAATTTGAATAAGCATACTAAGGGTGTAATTTAAGATTCATACTAAAACAGAATATATTTTTTTGTTTACTTTCAATCCCGAGAACGTGATCAAAATGGTGTTTGGCAGTATTCCTGTCGTTCGTGTTTCAATCATTTATAGTCTGTTATGACATTTTCAATCAAGACACATTGTATTGTTCAATAGTATCACAAAACAGGCAGCGTCCGTAAAGGAATATCTAAGAGTAGACCATCTGTGCTTACGGAAGACGCTGTACGGATTCTTTATTAGCGGATGGATGCAGGTCTCACCAAATTATTAAGATATTTTTCTCGTCAAAGAGGCCATGAGTATTAAATTGTTTTCGTAACTGAGTTACTGAACCTTGCGGAACATTCGTATCAGAAGATTTGCAAACAATATGTCCTATACCAAATGTGGGTCGTTCAAAAGTTGTTTCAAGCAGATTTTGAAAATCGTTGACAATACTGCATATTATGAAAATCTCAAAAATGATGATATTTTAGATCATTTTTCAGCTATGAAGGATGGTGCCATCTCAGTGGCTACGTAAACTCCCAAAACTACCGTATATGGTCAATCTTCTACAATAAGAAGACCTCATCACATCTTCTTAAAACTGAGACTTGGATTGCGATGGCGAGACGCTGAATAAGAACGGAAATGACAACCATTACCAACTACTATTTTTAACAACATTTGTCAATCAACTCTCTTATGAACTTCAAGTTGGATTCTTTCAGCTAAATGGTGTAACAGGTCACACAGTAGGTGCTATGAACACTGAGACAGTTGGTAGCCATTTTTGAAAATATGAAACGCAGTGTTAGTGTTGTTTAGACTATGGTATCAAGGGCGAAGCACGCATGGGAGCATATCGCCTAAACTGCATGGGTATTTGTAGAAGCACCCAACACACATGGGGCACTCCAAAATAATAAATGTAGTATCTGGCCCAAAATTAAAAAAAGTTCGTAGAAGACATCAAATATTTGAGGGCACTAATCTCAACCAGATACAAGCAAGGCACTCTGATCAACAAACTCCTGGACCTGATAAAAGCGACGGATCTATTTGACAGTGACTAGCGACAGAAGGGGATGTACAATAGGTCAAGAGGCCGCAGTGTCAAAGGGCAGAAACAACCCTCCCCGTACAAACAATCTACCACATCGTCCAATTCAAATTTACCGTAAATTTTCCTTCGGCTAAGCTCGGTTCATTATTTATTTACGTTAGTGTATGTACTATTCTTTTAATTTTTAAGTGTCTACAAATTCCACTATACCCATAACGCCCAAAGTAGTAACACCTTAGACTAATTTTAAGTCAGTGGCGATACTTCTAAGATCTAGGTTAATAAAGAAATTATGGTGCCACAAGTTCGTTTGTTGTCAAAATTGTGCAGAATTGATGTAGATACGTATATTCAAAATGACGTACACATTCCGATAATATAGCCTGCAAGGTATCTATATACTTTTGTAGTTGGGAAATTCAACTACGACAAGTTTGAAATGAGCGATATGATCGCGTTGGGCTCTGTGTCCCCCACAATTCATTATATATTAGAAGAATAGTAGATACACTACAGTAAATAACCAATGACCGGAGCTTAGTCGATGGTAAATTTACGGTAAATTCGAATTGGACGATGTGGTCATTTGGGCGTTCTGTTCCTGTCCTAGTTTTAGGCGTTGTGGGTATTTTGGGCTTTGTGGTCATTTTGAGAATTAGACGATATGATAGTGTTGGGCGTTATGTTCCTCTAGTAACATTGGGCTTTGTAGCTAAATATAGTGTTGAGTATTATGAACTTCGGCGAAGTATCCACGTCCTCTTGGAGAAAGTAAAAATTGTTTTATAGCGTAATTCACTTTTGAGTGTTTCTACATAATTATTCAATTTGCTAGTTTTACTGAAACTACAAGTGGCGAAACATTTGCGGTCAATAAATATTTATTTAGTACTCACATTATCAAACTTATCCAATCTACGCTTTTAATGTGGTCTTTAATCTCTTTTTAATCTACACTCCCTAGATAACAGACTTGGTAAAAACGAAATCCGGTCATTAGTTTACACACTCTGCACCATTCATTGTGTAAACTGCTCACACAATGCCCGCAACCTAACTACAGCGGGGAATAACCCTAGTTTACAGCAAGCAGGTTCGCTATTCAATTTGAGCAGACATGTGATAAGGTTGATAACACAGAAAATTTTTATATTGATTATACAGGGTGTCTCCCAACAGGATGTACATAGCTTCAGTACGTGTTCCTGGCCTCTTTTTAAGTCGAAAACTTCCAATAAACATATGGCCTAAAATTAATCGCTACAAAGTTATACGCACTTTAGCTATCTCCAGTTTTCAAAATGACCTCCTCGATTAGGTACGCACATTCGTGCCCTTTGTGAAATCGTGGTGACAGACCTCATAATAGAGTCGGGATCGTTTTTGATGATATTGGAAGCATCGATTATTCGATCCAGCAACTCTTCTCTAGTGTTTGACTTTACCGCATGCACCAAGGACTTCATACGGCCCCAGAGATAGTAATCTAACGGCGTTAGATCCGGTGACCTGGGTAGCCAAATAACGGGACCGTGGTGTCCTATCCAACGGTTTTCACAGTTTTCGTTTAGAAAATGCAGTTACCGCCCTGCCAAAATGTGGAGGTGCTCCATCTTGCTGTATCCACATATCTGCTCTGATATTTAGAGGTACATCTTCTAACAATACTGGTAGTTCTTCTTGCAGAAAGCGGAGGTAATGTGCTGCATTCAAACGACCTTCAAATACATATGACCCAATCATTTTGTTCCTGATGAGACCACATCAGACATTAGTAGAAAAACGTTGCTGGGAAATGTGACTCCGTGGATGCATATGGATTTTCTAGCGCCCAAACATGTGAATTTCTTGTGTTTGTTATTCTATCTCGGTTGAACGAGGTCTCATCCGTAAAAAAGAATTTTTGTGTGCAACCGCTGATTTTCCAATAACCAATGACAGAACTGTTCAAGTGCAATGTAATCATTTGGTAAAAGAGTCTGTACTGTTTGTACATGATACGGATATAAGCCAAAATCGTGAATGGTTCTCCATATTTGTATTCGGTTAGTACCGATTTGGTTAGCTAGTCGTCTAACGCTAGTACATAGTGGGACTTCTTTCAATAATATTGATATTATTTTCCTCTAAATCAACGTTTCTCCTCAGCGGTCGTTCACGTTTTGATTATGGTACTTTACCAGTTTCTCTAATAGTACGATGCACATTGCTAAAAACTCGGCTATCTGGTAATCTGCGGCCAGGAAATCGGCGACGATATTCTTGAACTGCTACACGTGCATTTCCATCGCAAAGCCCGTAAATGTAATGCGTACCGGCATATTCTTCATTAGTAAACGTTGCCATATTTATTTTATAACAGATTATATACACAACATTTAGTTACATTTGTTTTCAAAGCCGTCTAATGCATCTTTTGTTTATGAACTTTGAGCGTAACGGCAACATTCCAATGTGAATAACTTTGTAATGATTAATTATATGTTTATTGGAAGTTTTCAACTTATAAAGAGGCCAGGAACACGTACTGAAGCTATGTCCTACATCCTATTGCGGGACACCCTGTATAAAGATCGTGAACTGTACATTTAAAACTGTTATTCTGTACATAAGAAGCAGAAGAAGTCATTTAAAACAACATTCGGAAAATATGAAACTAAAAAGACCTTCCGGAAAAACGCCTTACCTTTCATATTTTTAATAGGGCACACTGTATATGTTTACATATTGTATGCATGTATTTTAAAAACTCTATTGTCAGAATTGTTGCTTCCTACATGCATACACAACTTCTGCTTGTAGATTTAAAAAACACCACTAAGCTCTTTCAATTTACATTTTAGGCATATAAGTCTTTCGCAGGTAGCAAACGTAGCCGCTAACGTAAGTCCCCCGAGTGCGGTTGAAGTGGAAAAGAAATAATTTTCAAAATCTTCACTTTTTAAATACAGATTTCGATTTATTTGAATAAGTCGACCATAAAAAAAAGTAGTTATTCGCAGTCTACTAAGAAAAAATTGATTTTTACTCATATTTCTGATATTTGTAAAATCAAACCCTTTACGTACTATATCATAGGAAATGGAAAAGAGCGCTCATTCGACCCTTACATAATAAAATTAAATTGATGTCAATATTTTGAGACTGTAACAAAATATGAAAAACATAACAAGAGATTCGATACTTAGCCATTCTTCTCATTTAACCCAATGTCTATTTTTTACTGTTTAAAGGATCCTTCTGCATGAGACCCCTAATTTTGGACATACGGTATATACAGTGTGTCCCAAAACGTACCGGCAATATTTCAAGAACATTTCCAGAACATATTTAGTCGAAAAGTCCATATAAACGTAACCGTTAACGAGTTATTGTTTATTTCATAATTTATGTGGCTAAAATTTTAGTCCAACGGATTTCTGAAATACTGATCTAGTTGCCATGATTGCGTCTTTTGTTTAGTTACATCTGAACATTGTTTTTAACAAATTATTGTTTGCAACTTGTTAGTTTATTACTGTGATACTGAAGTTATTGACTTCTTCTTTGTATCCTTATTTCCATCGTAATTCACAATTCCAATGTTATTTTCAAATGAAGAATATGCAGATATTGATTACGTTTACGGTCTGTGTGATGGAAATGCTTTAGCAGCACAATAAGAATATTGTAGAAGTAATCCCAATAGAAGACTGCCTATGCGTGCAGTTTTCTTTAATTTACAACGTCAGCTGAGGGAACATGGCACTTTCAATGCAAGACATGCCAAGAAGTTGTCCGTAGAATCATACACGATGTTGAACAAGTTCTTGATGTATTACAGGAAGATCCGTCTTTAAATGTGCGAAGAATTGCATTGTGTACTGGAATATGTAAAAACCAGGTTTGAAGAATAATAAGAAGTGCTCGCTTGTTAATTTTGAACACTTCTTGTAAATAAAATAATAAAAATGTATTTATTTAATAAAATTCGTTGCCCTAAAATTTTAACCACATAAATTATGAAATAAACAATATCTCGTTAACGGTTACGTTTAGGAGATATGCGTAAATGGACGTTTCGACTCTAAATAAGTTCTGGAATTCATTTTTGAAATATTGCCGGTACGTTTTGGGACACTCTGTATAGTATGGAAAAGTAAAATTGTAAAGATGCTGCATTGTTCGGACAATATTGGGCAACTAAAAACTGACAATTTGCCTTGAAAACCCATTATTGTTATATCGTTTCCCTGGACGTTTCCACTCTAAATAAGTTCTGGAATTCATCTTTGAAATATTGCCGGTACGTTTTGGGACACTCTGTATAGTATGGAAAAATAAAACTGTAAAGATGCTGCATTTTTCGGACAATATTGGACAACTAAAAAACTGGTAATTTGCCTTGAAAACCCATTATTGCTGTATCGTTTCTCTTCACAATGTAAACTTACTGGATGTGGACATTTAACAGCAATCATTGATATTTTCAGAATGTAGGTTTTGTTCACCTTGGAAATACATATCCTCTAACCAGATAATGCTACACTGTTTGTTGGTATTATATTATATATTAGGGACAAACTACTGGAATTTGTTATTAAAATTTATTAAACTGTATATCATTTTAATTTTAAATTGTTGTTAACTACTTCCGTATAACCCTTAATATGCATCAACAATAGTCCAAGGGGTTGTAAATAAATCATCTCCACTTAATTGCAGCTGTTGATCATTTCGTACTTTTCTTGTAAATTATGATTATTTTATACAACAAGCAAAAACTATCCCAGCGATTCGCTAGAACACAGTTCACTGTATTGCACTTTTGCAACTGAATCATTAGCAATTTTGGAGGGAATTGGGTTACGTCATAGTTTCCAGTAGATTTCAAATAATCTATGTACGATTCACCTAAAGCACAGTCGTTTAAGGAAATTTCGCTCTTTGATAAGAAGCCGTCCCAAGCCCTTTTCAGAACACCAACCTATGACCATGATAAGGCGACAAACAATTGTTCGACTTTAAAGTAAAGGATGGGAAAAGAGACCTTCGCTCCCTGGGACTCCGAACCGCGATATCGTTAAGAAGGTGTCTTTTAAGAGGGGCCAGGGGCACGAAAGCAACGCAAACTCAGTCAGAGCCAGCTCGGCAGCGAGTACTATCCAAAACGAATAAACCGGTGTAGCGATAGCAAAAGTGCTTGTATACGTGTTTTAGTGCAAAAATGGCAACTAACAGAGCTACAAAAAGTGGATTTGCCGCAGAGGCCCAAAGAAAGGTAAGGGTTAAGACTTGGCTTCGATCTAAAGTTGCATTCGGTAGGGCCTTTTCAGCAGGTGGCTGACAAAGCCTTTGTAGAACAACACCTTGTCACGACATTCCAAAAGTTTTAACGAACTGAGTCACTAATTGAGTTTTTTCCATTACCAAGGCTAGTAAATTAATTTTTACTATTTAATTTTTATACCTGATTCTGCAAATGTAAGAAGGAAGCGGGCAAAAATGATGGTTTCCGAAAAAAGTGTTTTCAAGTAAAAATTGTTCAACGAATATTGCAAGAATGCATCCACAGTAATGTTTGTTATTAAATCTGATAATTAACTTCAATTGGTATACAATGTTTAATTTACCGTAGAATAAATGAATGCTTGGCATTCCAAACGGTGATTACAACACCCGGTTATAACAATAGCAATCGTTTAGATGTCAAAAATAGTCCCATAACGGTCTATTGGAATAGAGGAAACAACCCTTTCGCCTTTTGTTGCCTTACTTTCCATTTACATATTTGGGTCAAGGCGCTCGCAGATCAATAAGTTTGGGGATAGGCCTCTAAAAGGGAAACAGGATGTGATAAAACGGTTTTGAGATTGCAGAAATGTGGAATTTTAGAAATAATTTCCTGTTTACAACCCTATTAATTGCCTATTAAAATTATCTAACCTAAAATGCAATCGGCTTAAAAAACGATATGAAAAGATTATTTAAATGAGCATAGTTTCAAAATGGATTCCAAAATACAGAAAAAATAGTATACAGCCCCTAATACTAAAAAACCATACAAAAGAAATTTCTATCACTTCTAGTAGTTTAGATAGGTAATTTTAAGCATCAATTAATTAAATTTACTCATTTTAAATTAACTTTTAGAATTTATAATTGCTAATAGGTTAGTTTTATTATTTTCAGAATAAAAATTCCTAATATTGTTACTCTGTTGATGGAGTGTTATCGATTGTAATAATATTTTTACAAACATTTCGATTATCAAAAATATACAGCGTCAAGGTCATAAAAGTCATAATTTTTAATACCAAAAGTCATAATTTTTAAAAGTAAGTCATAAAATAATAAAATATTAGAATTGTGTTGTGATTTCAAAATTAGTTATATGCACTCCTTGCAATATTGATTAAAAATCGTTTAGTGAACTTGGAACTGATTGGCGTGCCAATTCCTATTAGCTTGAATCAAGGAAAACTATAAAAATATTTGAAAAGTAATAAATTTTC